>JASDQU010681480.1:9458-22626 GCA_032191745.1 Picea mariana
AATTTCTTTTGCATCCTCTTTGAATTATAGTACATTCATCACTTCACTTTATTATTTAAATAATTTCTTCTTTGCAAACACTTTGACTACTTTGACCTTTTGGGGCTTCTAGATGACTCATGAGGGTTCTCCAACTTCACATTGCCATAATTCTCTAACCATGAGGAGTTATGTGATGTTCCACATACCACCGGAAATGGCATGACATGTACTATCCATCTATAATAGTTTGACATGAAAAAATATAAAAAATCATACCATTACCCATCAAACAAACTTGGGTCGATTACCCAAAACTTTGTGCTACCAAAATTCACTACCAGACTTTCTTCAAGGGTTGAAATCAATGACAACCAACCCAATTAATGAACATAAACCCTTGCACTGAAAGTAGCAAAAACTCCTTTATATAATTCTTCGTCATTTTCTAAGTCTGCTTGAAGATATTTCCTAAAGTGTGTCATCCTCGAACCCAAAGAGATGAAGTTGGTTGCCAACTCCCACATTTCAAGAATCAAAGACATTCTTTTCTAGATGTTGTCACCAATACATTTTATGATGGTAGCTAACAAAATTGACGTTCCTTTCAATCTTAAGCTCGATTTTGGTCTATATTCCAGAGTCTTCAATGGTTGTATAATGTTGATGTGACTGGAAAACAAAGGTGGTGCATCAAGGCACTTTCTAATTCTCTTACTTTTTCTTTCAAAATTACAGTCTCATTTTCTATATTTCTAATCAAATATTTCAAGGCTTCCCTTGTGGCTTCATGAATTTCCTTGACTTTAGAGGGTGGAACCCCATGAAAATCAAGTTTTGAATTCCACTTCTCATGAATTTTATTATTCTTTGAATTTAATTTTTCAATGATTTATTTTCTTGAGTTTCTATGAAGTACATAACGATGCAAGGTAAAGGAACCTTCTTCAAATATTATCGGCTCTTGGGTAGCCAATTGTCTTGCGAATGTTCTACTCTCATGTAGTCTTTGTTCATCACTTACAACCTCTATCTCTTCAACATTCATATCAAGCTCCATATCTTCTGGACCAATTTCATTTTTTGGTACGTATTCATCTTCCCCCTCTTTCTTTGTATCTCTTTTCCTTTTATTGGAAATTGGGAGTGTGTGTGACTTATCAAGATTTCCTTTCAGACGGTTTTGGTCTCCTCCATCATCAAAATTATCAATTGAAGACTACTTCTGTTCTTGGATTGAATTTAGTGGTTTTCCTTTAGTTGAACTTCTTTTTGGGGAAATGTTCAAGGAACAATAATTTCTTTCATTTGTAACCCTTCCTTGTTGTCTATGATGGTCATTGGTACTGACCACAGTCTCAATATCATCTTGCCCTTTTTCAATAGACAATGCTTGACGATTTTGATTATCGTTTTCTCCCTCTTTGAACAAACACCATGATGTATCTTATTGATGTCATGTGTGTCATGAATAGTTGTTTAGGGTTGAAACCCTTGATCTCATTATCTTTCTTGAGGTTAAATGAATCAAAGTGAGTTGAAGTTTCATCTAAATGGACAATACTTTTCACAGTAATTTCCCCAATTTTCCATGGTAAGGGGATACATTTTTTTTCCCCTCTTTTCATTAAAAAAGTGAGCCCAACACTTGTCCTATTTACATACTTCAACTATGAACAATATGTTAGAAGAATATAATGGTAGAAGTGAAGGTTTCTCATATGAGAAATAAAGTATGATGATACTAAAATCATCCATAGCTTTGAATCTTCCTTTTCCGGCTAGGAAGGATGCAGCCTCCAACGATAACCTTGATGTATTAGGACCATAAATTAATCTTTTGAAAGAAGAAACAAAATCATTTTATACCTCATAAAAATTGTATGCATCTTTTTTCTTCCAGAGTGCAGGGTACCACATTTCTATAAGGTCAATTTTATAATTAACCTTCTTGGCCAAGGGTAGACCATTGAACACGTGACAATACGTCACAATGAAAATAAAATAAGAATACATGTCGAACTTTTTACTTTTGCAAAAGTTTCCAAAATGAAAGGATAATTCACTTGAAATAATCCTTGAACAATAAAAAATGACATTTTCATGAATTGAAAAATGAAATATATATAAATAAATCTCAGGGATAGTAGTTGTGGACTCCTGTTCGGTTATCCTGGCAAATAACCATGCCATTTATCTATAGGGATTATTTAGTGAACATACCTGAATACTGGAGAAGTATTCAAGAAAGATTATCGGGTCTTCAAGGTATCTCTGTAAAAGTTCGATTCCTTCTTTTTTTGTCTTAAGAAAATCCTCGGCTTCAACACTCTTGAAAACCATGGTTGGTTCAAGGAGTCTTAACATTCTTTTAAAAATAGAGCGGGCTAAAGAAATAGGTTATTCTCCTTGTAATTGAATGATTCTTATTTCCTTATCAAACTTATAAACACACCACAAAATCAATTCCTTGAAGTTGTATACCTCTGGTACACACCCTGCTGATACGATTTTAGATGTCCAAATCTTATTCAAATTCTTCTTTGGTGGTGGTAATGCGGAATAGTACCTATAAGCCTATGACCACTAAAATCTTTGATATTTTCTTCCCCAAAGATTTATGGTGTCTCTACAAAATTGTTCTTTCCTTCGAGCTGTCATATTAGCCAAGGTGACAGAGTTAATAATAGCTCTTCAAGTTGCCAGTATCGAAAAACACTTGTTTTTTTTACATGTTCAAAAGCTCTTGATTTGAGGATTTAAATAGTAACTCATATTTAACATTTGTATAAGGTTTCCTCAAGAATTTTGTTATTAATATCTGTATTAAAAACATATGACTGGTAGTAATTTCTATAAAGAGTAATTTAATGCATGTTGGGAAATGTGAATGAGAAAGGGTGTAGTGTTTTAATGTTGTGGGGTAGAAGGTTGACAGGATGATGGACGATCGAGATTGGGATGATGGGATCATGAACAAGAGGATGAGTGGGATAAAGGGGTGACAAATAACGAGATATTGGATGAGTGGGACATTGAGATAATGGGGTGATGGAGCGAAAGGAGTGGTGCTCCACACCCACAGATGGATGTCCACTTTCAAGAAAATTTCTAAGTGTAAATAGTGTAGTATGGAGGTCGCGAAACTTACATGGAGTGTATGTAGGTCACCAAAAATTGGAATAATAATGTAATGTGTTAAGAACTTTTCGTAACTTAAAGTTTTCTAAGTATGGAGGAAATTTTAGGGATGAACTATACAAATAAGAATATAAAAGACTAGATCAACTCTTGTTGGTCAACAAGTACCACTATTTTTTTTGTAGTTAACATTATGAAATATTTTAAAGCATGGCCTTCATGACTGGTACCATTTGCAAACAAAAAAAGTGTAAAAACAACCCCTACATCGTTACTAGAAAAATAAAATTATTGTTTATTTATTTTTTAACTTACATTAAAAACTAAATAAAATGAAAAAGAAAAATTACACAAACAAATTAAAAAAGAAAAAATAAAAAAGAAAAAAGAAAAAAGAAAAAAGAAAAAAGAAAAAAGAAAAAAGAAAAAAGAAAAAAGAAAAAAGAAAAAAGAAAAAAGAAAAAAGAAAAAAGAAAAAAGAAAAAAAACACCCTTAATCCATTTCAATGGGACAAAAAGACTCAGAAAGGTTTTGACACATTGAAGACCACATTGTCTCAAGCCCCTTCAATGATCAGTTCCTCTGATTTTGACAAAGACTACATCTTGTACCTTTCTATAAGTCTTAAACCTGTGAAGTGAAGCAATGCATACCTATTCTTAAGAAAAAAAGAAAGTAATTAATTCCTCATACATATAGTACACAAAGACTTACACTGGAAACCCTTAACCAATAGAAAAATAACCTTCCTTGGTGTCGCACCTCTCAACTCTTCATTATATTAATTTCACCATTCACAATACAATATATACACAATATTTACGTATTCCGCAGCTACAAAAACCCTAATCTTCAAAAGCAGTCGTCAAATATGATGCACCGCCCCCAACACACAAAGAATATAACACTTACCCAACACTTTCGACCTCTGAGGTCTCAATTGTAGGAGTCCTCTTCTAGAAGGGTGAATACAAGCACAAACATGTCATTTATTACACCAATAAAAACATTTCAGGGCTGTTAGCACATAAAGTTGTCATGGTTCATGTATATTTATTGTTAAAACATGTGTCGACACCTCGGTCGAGTCTCTCTCTTTTCTGCATACCTTCCTATAAGTTTTTCCTCTTCCAGTTGGTAAAGTCAGGTCGGTCAAGTATGTTTTATGCGCAGGGAAAAGCCATGAGAAAAATACAACTTTCAGAGTAGTCCATTTTGAGCTTGAAATACAAGAAAACAAGTAGGTTCGATTTTCAATAGTGGAGATCCCATGTGCAGTTCAGATTAGCGGCTCTTGGACGGTCGGAATTTAAAATTTGCACATGGATTAACGACTAGACAGAAGGCCTGAAGTCCCGAAGTAAATATGAGCCATTGAAGGATGAGGACACACGGCGCCAAATCTCTCACTCCAGAAATATGACACTTCAGAGGATTGCACGAGAAAATAGGAGAAAAATCCCAAAGCCCGAACTCCCGAAGTGAGTCTCGACTATCTAACACAAGAGCACATGTTGAGGTAGATCTCTCACTTTGAAGATATGACACTCCGGAGGATTGTAATAGATGTGCATTGCAAATTCTCAAAGCCCGAACTCCCGAAGTGAATCTCGGTCGTCCAAAACAAAAGGACACGTGGAGGTAAATCTCTCACTTCAAAGATACGACGCTCTGGAGGATTGTAAGAGCTGTGCATTGAAAATTCTTAAAGCCTGAACTCCTAAAGTAATTGTGAACCATTGATCTTTGCAGTAGGAAACAAGGTCCATCCAAGAGTGGTGAGTGGCAGCAAAAGAAGGGTTTCCTAGATCGCAGATCGCAACTAGATCGACGACCATGCTTCATTGCGGGGACAGAACATGTTCGAATGATAAAATTATTGAGCGGTCTCGCAATTGAAACCGTGGTATGGAGAAAGGGATACATGGTGGAAGGTGGCAAATTGCGGGCTCAAAAGCGGTGTGCCGTCAAACGGCCTTTGACGGCCCCGCAATCATGTGCTTATATAACGTCAAATTTGAGAGCAACATGTGGTAGACCCCTAGGCATTAAACCTCTTCCCGATCCCGAGGATTCAATTAATAAAATAAATGACTGGTGGTTGAAACCTCGACTCACTCGGTAATTAGAAATCATTGAGGGCCTGGCCATGGAGACAGAAGACTGTCAACCCGAGGTACCACAGAGGGTAGTTTTTTCTGCAGGCCCATACTGACCAGAGTTTCCTTCTAACAGAAGGAACATGATAGACAAGATAAGACACACAACACTGGAGAAGAAGCTCCCAAGAAACAAGACATGTCTACTATTTTGACTATAAATACATTAGATGAATGATATGTAGAGAACGGGGGGGGTTCAGGCCCAAGACCAGAGGAGGTTTTGAGAAACATTTATGAATATGTATTTCAGTTTGTAAGTCAGAGGGGCATGTAGCTTTAAAGGGTATTGTTATTGGAGATTCATATGAGTTGTTTCATCAGACTATCTTCTATGTTTCAATTATGTTTTTCTTTTTGTCTGGATGTAGCATCTTTGATTTATGGATTCTTGAGGTGGTAGAGGATATTCTGTCATCTTTCCCATGTTTCATCATTTATCACTCATACACTTTCTGTTTTTCTTCTTGTCTGGATGTAGCATCTTTGATTTCTGGATTCCTGAGGCAGTAGAGGATCTGCTGTCATCTTGCCCATGTTTCATCATTTATCACTCATACACTTTCTGTTTTTCTTCTTGTATGGATGTAACATCTTTGATTTATGGATTCCTGAGGTGGTATAGGATCTATTGTCATCTTTCCCATGTTTCATTGTTTATTATTCAAACACGTCTATTCTCTTTGCAAGGAGAATATTTGCTTAGTGAGTATTCGTCTTTATGTTATTCTCTTCATCATTAAGAAAATATTTTTTCTGATAGGGAGCTTAAATGCCTTCAATGGGCATACTGTTATGGATCCATAGCCCAATGGTCCATCACTGATCTGCAGTGATATCTGCTGTCTTTTCCTTTCTTTAAAGTCTTGCTGATCCATCTACTCAAACCATTTTAATACATTTACATTTTGATGGGTATCGGGCTTATATTCTTGCAGTATGAGGGTGACTCTCAGTGCTAACAAGGTCCACCTATTAAGTACAACCATGAGGAAAAACTTTCCCTAGCTATGGTCCTGACAGTCCAAAAGTTGTCCCACTATATCTAGTTGCAAACTACAAAAGTCATTGCAAACTCAAACCCCATGCAGTACTTGCTTAACCAATGTCATATCAACGAGAAATCACCCGGTGGATCATTATTTTTCAAGAATATGACTTAGGTTTCACTACCCCCAAGAGAAAGAAAGAACTCATCCTTTCAAAATTTATAACCGATTTACCATCTACCACCATCGACCCTCCAGTTAATGAGAATTTCCCCAATGAAAATATATTCATTATCTCCTCAGATGACCCATGGTATGGTGACATCCTCATCTACCTAATTACTAAAAAATTCGGCCCACATCTCCCTCAAGATGATCACCGTTGTATACGACATCAAGCTATGTGTTACCTCCTCATCGAGGATGTCCTATACCAATGAGGAGTGGATACCATTATCCATCGTTGTCTCATCTTCAATGAGACAAAACAAGTCTTAAATGATTTCCACATCGGAACTTGTGGAGGACACCTTTCAGGTATGTCCATTTCCCAAAAGGTCATCAACACCGAGTACTTTTGTCCCACCCTCTTTTATGACTGTATTCATGCAGTCAAAAGATGTTCTAAGTGACAAGTCTATACACACAAAGCACGTGCCCCACTAACACCTTTACATCTAGTCATTTCAGTTGGCCCATTTTTCAAATGTGGAATTTTCTTTATGACATGAAACCCTCCCTCTAGAAATGGCCAAAAGTACATTGTAGTGGCACTAAACTATTTCACCAAATGGGCCGAAGCCATTCCTACATTCAACAATACGATCGACACCGCTGCCTAGTTTTTTTTCAATCATGTCATTTCTCGCTTTGGTGTTCCCCTCCAGTTAGCCTTCGACCATGGAAATCATTTTGAAAATGAAGTATTTGCATATTTATCCTCCCATTTAGGATTCTCCCATGAATTTTATTCACCATAATACCCCCAACCAAATGGTCAAGTCGAAGCTATCAACAAAATTCTCAAAACTATGTTGCAACGAACAATGAAAAAACACAAAACCAATTGGCACCACATGTTATTCTCATACCTATGGGAATATTGTACGTCAATAAAAATCACCACTGGCTTCACTCTCTTCCACTTCATCCATGATATCGAGGTGGTTTTACCAATTGAATGCGAAATCCCCATATTGCATATGGTAGTTGAACTACTGCCCAACACTACCATTCTTGAGAAATGGCTCATAGCCTTAGAAACTCTTAATGAAGATCGACGATCCTCCTTGAAAAATAGAAAGGTTTCCAAAAAGTGATCCAAATCCACTTTATATCTCCATGTTAACCTTTGTTCTTTTAATGAAGGTGACTTAGTATTAGTCTACAACATCGCCCATGATGCCCTAGGCCATGGAAAATTTGAATCTCTCCGGCGTAGTCCTTTCATCTTCAAACACTGCCTTGCCAATGGAGCATACATATTTTATCTCCCTAAAGGACCTTGTCAATGGGTTATACTTGAAGAATTTCTTGCCATATCCCTAGCCACATTTGTTGCACATGTCTCTCCCATTTACATATATGTGTCACTTTTTGTATAACTAGTTGTGTTTTGTCTCTTCTTTTACATCCTCATCCTATTTTTGATCTTTTTTCCTTGCTTTCTTTATTGCATGAACCATTAACCTTTCTTATACATAGGCTATGGCGCTAGTCGATGGACTCAGAACCTCGCTTCAACAACTTGGGCCATTTACTCCCCTTTGCATATACTACTTAAAACAACCAAGCTGAATGTGCTATTTTGATTGGTCTTTTGGATGATGTTTTTCATCTGCACATTCGTCACCTTAGCATGTTCCTATATTCTCAACTCATCGTCCTGCATTTAAAAAATGTATATCATGTAAATGATCCTTCCCTCTTTAGAAAGTACCTATACGTTAGAATTCTATCACAAAATTTTGAATCCATTACATTCACACACATTCCGAAACATCAAAACCAAGTTGTATACCATGTTGCTAATGATATTCTAGATTGGCATTTATCACATTAACATATTCATTTTTTCCCATGGTTCATCTGTCACACACATCATATAAATAAAAACAAACCAGATGTACATACATCAAAAATACATCAACCGAACATATCATTACACCAAAAACTGAAAATGTCAAAAAGTATGTATGTATGTATGTATATGTATATGTGTATATATATATATATATATATATATATATATATATATATATAAAGTCATCCGTTTAAAAAAAAATGGCACCATATACATGGTCAACTCTCATTACTACCGTGCTCAAAACACATATCAAATATGGGGGCATTTTCCCCCTACACAGTCATCATACAAAAATGTGGGCTTTTCCCATACACATCATAGAGCACCTATGGTGCCTCTAAATCCTCCAGTGGCAAGCGTTGTTGTAGGTCCTCTGGCATGTGACCCTCCTCCAGCAGGGGGAACCCCCCCAACAGGGGGTCTCAATTGTCCACTTTTAACAACACTATCTACTGTGGATCTACGCACAAGAACCCACCACTTTGGGTGGACTCCCACACACAACTTGAGAATATGATCATCTGAGACCTCAACCTAACATCCCTCCAACACACACTATATAATTCCCTTAAAGTGCTCATGCAACTCATCCATCTGCCTCTACACATCTAGTTCATCACTTTGGGGGAAATATGCCAGCTCTACCCCTGCATCATCTCATCATCGACAATATCCAACTCTCACTTGGCCCTCTGGGGCATCGACCTCTCTCTCATGGATGGCAACTGCCTCATGTCCGCTCGGTCTCACATATGCAATCACAAACATGGTTTCCCATCAATACTATGTCACATAAAATCACATATAGCATATATACACAAAACAAAACATGAAATATGATTAGCTCATCGATCCCAATCCTCCCCTAGTGGGAGGATCATATCCGAATCTCTCCGGTAATCCATGGCGACATAGGGGTACTCAAGAATGATCTGAGGGGTCCACATCCAAAACCCCTAGAACCTCTTAGTAAAATAATGCCCCATTGGGCCACCACCATGTCACAAAAAAATCCCGACCCATCACTTCATGTGCAACCACCTCATCGGTAATGGGTCCAGGAGCACCATAGGTTGCAAGAGAATGGCCTACTTTAAGAAAAAACTTCAAAGAATGGATCCATATGCAAACTCCACACCTTTTCCATCACCACAATGAACTAGCTATGTGACCATGCACTCTCTCATCAATCCTGCCCATGCAAATACCTGACCATCAAGTACACACTCGATGATCCTCATGTAGACTCTAGAGATGTGCTCAGGGACCAAGGACCCTTAAATCCTAACCACTAGTAAAGCCACAAACCTTGTCAATAAATATACAATATGGTTAATCTAGATTGCACCTCCTTCCACAAAGTTCACAGCCAAACAATGACGAACAAACATCTGCCACACACTCTCTTTCCCCACCATCCATAGATGCACATCAGGGTCAATCCCCCTGATCAAGAGACCAATAAAAAATATATGTCAGTCTTGGGTGACAGTCACACCTCCTGGCCACGAACCTCAAACATTTGATAGTCATCTTGCCACATGTCCACCAGGAATTTCAAAATATCCTCATGGGTCACATTAACCCACAATAAAAAAAATTTAGCAAGCCAAAACTGGATAACTGAAATCTAATCCCTGCATCATTCCCCACCTTTGTGTGTAGGGCCTCCTAGTATCTCTCTCGCTAATGCACATGTATGCTGATCACCCACATGCAACTCACACCCTGAACCATAAAAAAATCCATGTTATCTTATCATTTAAGCACAACATAGAAAAAAAACATCTAACTCAAGTTTTTTTGTGCCAACCATGCGCTTGTCAGGCGAACATATGCGCTGATCGATGCAAATGTTTTCTGAATAGTCATTCCACCTACTTAGTGAGAATTTTTCAAATACAATCACATGGACAATCATGCACCTCTCTATCAGACATCTGCACCAATCAACGTGCCTATTAATTTACCAGATGTGCTGAACGACATGGGAAACAATCTTCCAGTCACATGGAACATCGCACGACTGAAATTCAAATTCCTACATTGCATAGTGTGGGAGATCATATTATATCCGTGCCACTTAACATGGGTATCTCATGATCTCTCGCGTGGTTTGACCCTTTTTTTACCAAAAAGGAGGTCGTACAACCATCTGTACAACCCTAAGCACAAAATTCACAAAACCAATATCATTAGTAGGTATAAGCCCCTTATTTGTCTCTCTCACAATCGTAATCTTATCTCCATAAGTCATGTAATGGAGCTTAATATTTCACCAGAGCCACATCAACACTTGTCCCAACAAGTACAAATGACATGGCATATTGGGGCCCCACTACTATTTATATGCTTAGAACCCAAACTTTCGATATACCATACATGACCTCAGGACCTTCGTTTTTCAAATCATTATCACCTTCAAAATCCTTATTTCTTGGTCTACAACATGGTATAGTATTATCTTCATTTTTCACATCTTTCTTGGGGCCTCATCAGAAAGCCTCAGGATGCAGGTATGCTTGCTTTTCATACCAATGATCAACTTTTGGTAATCCATTCGTTACTATCAAATACTTTTTACTTCAGGTATTTTTATTTTTGGATGCAGGTCCTCATCAACAACCTCAAAATACATACCGTATGACTATCCCATGGATCATTCAAGTATATGATTTAAACTAGCATATAGAAACTCCCTCTGAAAAAAAATGCATATACCAGTGTCGCCCTCTAACATTTTCCTGTAAGTTTTCCCCACCCGATAATACAACATCTTTACCCAACTTCCTATGCATTCAGGTTTTGATCTTGTGATCATTTATTCCTCTACCCACATGAGTTACCTCATACATTTTTGTACCCCCAAGAATTATGACACTCAAGTTGCCTCATCCCATAGATTCAGGGAGTCCACCATAGTTCGCATATTCAAGTATACACCTCATGTTTTCCCCTTATCATCTTGATGGCCTATTTTCATCTATGGATTCTCTCTTTTTGAATGGCTTGGATTGATTCTATTGAATGCACCTCTGCATTTTGATTTCCCCCATCTCCTCCAATATCAGTTGATCATCTACAGTTCAATATTCCATTCAATCACCTCACAGAGAAACCCACCAATGCCCCCCCCAACCTTCATCTTCTGCTATAGTACTTGTTCCTTCACACGACCAAGCCATTTGCTCACTAGGTAACTCGTTTCTATGCATGTACATTCAACCCAATCTATTTCATTTATTTTTTGGATTGTATCAAGTGTCGCTTTGTTTTTTTAACATGTAAAGAAGCACATGCCATAGTACCCTATGACACCAATTTTTCACCAGGTGGTAGCCCTCGTCGCCTTTGGTTGGGGCATTCATAAAAACCCACTTTGTCTACACAAGACTGTTTTATTGGCCAAACCTCAAGTATCCCAAATACACTATATCAATGATCCTTGAGTTTTTACCCATGTTGGATCATGTTGTCATTGATGTCAAAGGTTTGATGTCAAAGGAACAATGTCTTGTCATAACATACTGATGTAATATGTATTATCCTTGATGAGAATGGAATGATGTCAAGTGGAATCATAGTCATATGATGTCATGCATAGATGAAGATGGATAAATGAGTTTCCATTGATATATGATGCATATATAAAGATGGATCAATGAGTTGTCATTGATATATAATACATCGATGTAGTTTCATTGATATATGATGGATAGTTGGATTGATGTAAAGATGACTCATTATTGTCTTGATAAGGAGTACAAATGGATGAACTTCAAAGTGGTTCCCTTATGGCGTAATCCCTCACGGGAAGACACTTTGCAGTTGAGTTATTCTAGAAGTATGGTTAGAGAACCCATGCTTAATTATGGAATAATGAGATGAATATCAACGAATTTGTTAGTGAAACTATCCTAGATGGATAGTTCTTGTCATGCCATTTTTGGTGGTATGTGGAATGTTACATAAATCCTCGTGGTTTGAGAGTTATGGCCTTATGAAGTAGAAGGAACCTCACATGTTGGCTTGAAGCCCCAAAAGGTCAAAGGAGTCAAAGTGCTTGCAAAGAAGGAGGATTATTTAAATAATAAAGTGAAGTGACAAAATCAAGGAAGATTATTTAAATGATAAAGTAAATGGAGAACTTTCTAATTATGGAAAGTGGTTAACCCTAAAAAGAAGAAAATGGGTTAAGTGGTCAAGTGACTATTGGATACATGGAAAAGTGGCAAATTGGGAAAAGTTGGACAAAATGACTATGTGGACAAAGTGACCTAGAAAAGGCTTCTAAGGAAGCTACTTGGAAAGTATAAATAAGAGGCAAGGGTCTCTTGTGAAAACATCTCTTGAGCATATCTTGAAGATCTATTCTGAGAGAGAGATTGACTAGAGGATCTCATGGACGCATCAAATCTTTCGTAAGTCTAAGATCTTGACGGTGAAAGTTTTAGAAGTTTAGAAAAACTAGTTTCCGAAGGAGTACGTGAGCAACATTGTGCCACAAAGCATACATACGCGGTCTGCATTGAGCTAGAGCGCATACAAGGAAGGTAAAGGGCGTACAATTGATGAAGTCATGAAGTATTGAGGGTGAGCTAGTGCCAAGTTCTTGACGGCTAAAGAAAGTGTCAGATTTTCATTCTATGGGCTCAGATCTGCCATAGAAACTTTGGTATGGTTACATAGTTGTCCTGATGGATACTCTTGCATATTGTATGGTGAATGCTTAAAACATTCTTGGTATGATTGTGGTGATATGGTTATGTTGATTGATTGATAGAGTGAGAAACACTCTTATGTTTCAGTACTG
>JASDQU010681481.1:0-38714 GCA_032191745.1 Picea mariana
AACCCATGAGTAAATATAAAAAAAGAATATAAAATCATATATAAGAGTTTATTTGAACAACAAAGCAATAATTTCTTTGGAAGGTTTGAGTATTTTTTTTCCTCACCTAATGAGGACAAAGAAGGCTTTGAGGTCAGGGAGATGTTAAATATGTAAATCCATGTTAGAGTATTGTTTTTTGATATAATTGTGTAATTGTTTTAAGAAGATAGTTAGTTTGAACAGTCAGGTCAATAAACTGACTCAACCTACCAACCAACAACCTCACTTGGATGACCACTTTAGTGTGAAATCACAACACCTTCTATAATTGGCTCAAAAATCAAATTTTATTTTTTTTGCTCAAAAATAAAATTTTATTTTATTTTAAAATAAGTTATTGTCGTCGCAATTGCGATGCCCTATACAAATCTTGCGACGAACTTGCTATACAAATCAAAAAAATTGTATAGCAACTTTGTCACAATATACCTTGTTTATGTTGCAGTTGTGACGACCTGTACAAATATTGCGACGAACTTGCTATACAAATCACAAAAAGTGTATAGAAACTTCATTGCAATATACCTTGTTTTCATCACAATTGCGACGACTCCTTCATCACAAACTTTTCCCTTACTTTGCCAATATTGTCGAGTGTGTGATGAGCGCTCTTTATGGTCGCTCTTGCGACCATTTCCCTATTTTGTCTCTCTTTCGACGATTTATTTACTTAGTCGTTCTGGCGACTGTATTTTTTATTTGTCACAATCATGACAACTTCCCTATTGTTGTCATTCTTGCGATGTTAATCCAGGTTCATCACACGTTTCACATAAAATGAAGCGACATTTGGGAGACTCAAGATTCATCGCAATATCCATGACATAATGTGGCAAGAGCATCAAAAAATTCATCGCAAAATGACCCAAATTTGCTATTGCCTCTAACACAGGAGTCAAACATGAGGCCACATGGAGGACGATGATGGAGATATCCACTTTCGATCCCGACAAAGAATTTGAGAGAGTGTATATTGGGGGTGAATCCTATAGCATTACTAGCCCGACTTGTGTCATACCTCTGAGACATTTGGATCTGTCCAGGGTACTATAAGAGTGATTCTAGCCCTATTGTGTTTCAGGCCTCAAGAGGAGCTTTGGGCTTAGTTACCGTGCCTATACACTTTTCCGGATATGGACTGTACCCCCCTAATTGTTGATTACGATTCGATGGCCTGGTTTCCATTATATAGGTTGACACATAGGTGATTGTGACGGGTGTATCACGGTACCTAAGTTAGACTGTGTACTCTCTGGGAGACACCTAAAGGGACTTTCAATCAGAGGTCTGGGTAACTAATTCTCCTCGCCAATCATTTTTCTTTGTGAATCTTTGGATGATCAAGACTTCATCTCCCTGGGTTAGAAGAATTCAAAAGGGTAGTTTGTTTGGATTGTATCTTTTAGGATTTTATTTTTAGTGGTGTGCTCTATTCTCCCTAGTTTTCCATAGCGAGTTAGTCATTCCTTGATTTGGACTTAGGACTTCATCCACTTGGGCTGAAGTTTTGGAAAAGTTGTTTTCTTGTGATGTTTCTCTTAGGGATTTTTATTGGAGTGTTTCTTTGTGCAGTTATCCTTAGATTGTTTTAGTGTCAACACTTTTGGATCATTGATTCAAGGTTCTTGACCAACCACTCTATTGGTCAGGAAGGGCCCCTGATATTTCTCTTGAAAGTGTTGAGCCACCTCTTAGGCGTAGGTTCTTATACCATGGGTTTTCCAGATTCAGTGTGTGAGAATTTTACAAAATTGAACTATCCCATAAGGGAAGAACCTGTGCATAAGATATTCATGGCCAAAGTTCCTAATCATACCAACCAAAGAACCCCTTCGCAAGGGGGTTCTTGTGATTTTCCTTTCTTTGGAAACGTTGGTGTCCCTTTGACGACCACTTTGAACATTCATGGGTTGAATGTGGGGCTAACGTCTTGGTTGGGTACCACTCCAGATGTCCCTAATTCTCTTGCACTTCTCATTTAAGAACCTTATACCATGGGCATCACATTGATGTTCCTTCTTCATCAAAGTTTTCTCCGCCTCCTTCTTCCTTCTCTAGTGAAGTCTACCTACTAGTAACCAAAAGTCTAAATGAAATAGAAAGAGGAAGAATAAGAAGAAGAAATCACCAACCTCTACTAGTCACGTTGGGGATTTTTCAACAATATTTGTGGGTCATGTTGAAGATAAGAAACCAACCACTACCATTCATGCTGGGGAAAACGTCCATTCACTGCTAGTCATACTTGCAATAAGTCTATAGATTTTGTGAGTCATGTTATTGACCAATCACCAACCTCTACAAGTCATGTTGGAGATGTGAAACCAACCACTGCAAGTCATGATGGGGGACGATCCTCGTCAATGAGAGTCATATGAGTGATATGTCAACAACCTCTGCTAGTTGTGATGGCGACATTGATTCTGTTAAGAAACCTAGATGGATAGGACGTAAGCCTAAGTTGCCATGTAAAATTTGCAAGGGAGATCACCTTAGTCATTTGTGCTCTGGTATTCCAAAGGTACAAACATTATGTTCTCTATCTGCAAGATCTTCTGAATCTGAGTCTTCTTTGATTTCCCAACAATCTATTCAACTAGTGGTTGAGAATGTGGTCGTGCTTATGCAAACATCGGTCGATCCCACTCCTCTTTTGTTGAGTGATGTGCCTTCAGACCATGTTTTCTTACATTATATTTAATTAGTGGTTGAGAAAGTGGTCACATCGATGAAATCTTTCGATGAGACCACTTTTCTCTTGGAGAGTGTTGAGTCTACCAAAGTGGTCACACTGATGAAATCTTTGGCTGATCCACTCTTCTCTTGGAGAGTGTTGAGTCTACCAAAGTGGTCACACCATTGCAATATTTGGTTGATCCCACTCTTTTGATGGGGAGTGATGTGTCTATTGAATATGTTTTTAGAATTTCCATTTCAATACCTTTAGAACAAGGAGGTATTCCACTCACTTCTAGAATAACCCCTCCAATCCCTAGGATGGTTTCCTTTGATAGGACTGACCTTGTTGAGCCTCATTTTCATTTTTATACACCCTTTCAAATAAGGGTTTAAGTTAATTCAAATTTTTTTTTACCGATGTATTGTGGATGAAGGAGCCTCCACGAGTATTTTATCCTCATTGGCTTGGCAAGATTTGGGATCTCTTGAGATTTTTTCTGCTTTGCATGAACATCCTAGTGAATATTTGGGGATTCTTACTTAGTTTACTATCTCTTTAGGTGGGAATATTGTCCTTGTTGATGTTATAATGGTGCAATCCCCGTTATATTTCAATATGATTCTTGGGCATGATTATGTATATGCTATGAATTTTGTGGTGTCTACGCTCTTTCGGGTGATGAATTTCCCTCACAATGGAAGCATTGTCACTATCGACCAGATGACATCTGATAATCACTGATATAATTCAACCTTAGTCCAAACTACCCCTTTGTATCTTCCTAGTGTTCATGTATACTTTACCCTTCCATGGATAAATCATGTGGCGTATTATTCTCGACGTTCAATTGATTTTGTGCAAGAACCCATGCAATCATGTTTTCCTTCTCAAGACACAGTCTCAACAATTGATCATTTTTGTTATCCAATTGGGGCATGGGAGCCTTTTCTCCCCCCTCTTGGTTCGAGTGATCTTGAGTTTTGTTTTGATTTCGATCTCACTGTTTGTAGATCCTCAATCCCTTTTACTTGTGATTCTTCGTTAACAAGCTCTTCCATTTTTGGCTAGAACCTCCATCATCATATAGAATATGATCATTTTTCTTCACCCTTTAGGACTGTCAACCCTCCTTGTTTACATGATTTCTTAGATATTTAATTTCCTTTGGATGAGGCTATCCTTGAAGCCATGACTACGTATTATATACCATGGAAATACTTATACCGTGGTTTGTGTTTTCTTCCATTTTGGGAGACTTTTTCAGGTTGACTACTGAAGAGACTCTTGGTCAGACCCTAGCAACGGGATCTACTTGAACCAGTACTATGCATGAGCCATAAGTTTGTGTAGTGCCTTGTACCATATTGTACAGTCCAAGATTTTTGTTTTCAATTTTTGTATTCAGTAGCACCTCTTATTTTCTGAAGTTTCTATCTATATTGGATTTATTAACTTCTAGATGAGTGTTATTGGCCTTATATGTAGGATTTTGGAGACATTTTTCTTTTACATTTGTTCATTGTATTGATCCGTTTTGACAGGTATTGACCTTGAAACTAGCATATAGGTTAGATTTTTTCCCTAGTTTCATTTTTTATTTATCTGTTTCCTGGTTCATTTTGTCCTTAGGATCAACCCCACAAAATTGTGACACTAACCTTCCTTGCTGATAAGTGTGTCAAAATTTATCTGGTAGATCCTTCCTTCCATGGGAATCCTAGTTATATCCCTATTTTCCATTTGGTTCCCATGCTAAAGTACTTCATAGGAACAAGATTCTTGTTTAGTCCTGCCATGGATTTGTGTTGAAGCCTCATCCTTCTTCTTCATCATTTTTTTTGCCTATATCCTTGGGACTCCCCTAGATCATGGTTTGTATTCTTTCTAGCTCACTTAAACTATGAAGGAGACATCTAACGAGATATTATTTATCCTTTTCATCCTCACTTAGATTACATCAAAAAAGGAAACCCTTGGAGTCTTCTTTAAAGTTCTTTTCAGAGTCTCTAAAATGAAAAGATTTCCGAGCAATCTTATTTCTCTTCATGCTCGTCAAAGTGAAATTTGAAGGCACATCTGTCTGGCGATAGTTTACCCCTTTTTTAGTCAATATGGATAATTTTATGAAAAAGGTATTCCCTAGGAGCTACGGTTCATTAGGAGAGTATTCTCAGGTGTAAGTTTAACCCTTTTTTGGGCATGAGGGACTAAATTTGCGAAAAAGGGCCATTCTTCTTGGTTTTGGTTTATCACTTTTTCGGGCCTTGGAGATTATTTACAAAAAAGGAAACTCCTTGGAGTCTTCTTTAAACCCTTTTTAGAATCCCTAAGAAGGCAAATATCTTTGATTGACCTTGTTTATTTCACACTCGTTAATTCATCTAGAAAGAACATCTATTTGGCATAAGTTTAACCCTTTTTTCGGCCAATAGATTACCCAGGAAAAAGGTATGCCAAGGGAGACATGTCTTTCCATGAGAGTTCTCCTAAGTTATTTTTTATACTTTTTCGGGCTCAAGGGACTAAATTTCGAAAAAATGTGAGGAAGTCCATATTTAAGCTCTTTTCAGACTCCTTAAAATTGAAAATATAGCTGAGTTCTCTTGTCTCTATAACACTCGTTAGAGACATCCTTTTGGTATAAGTTTAACCCTTTTTTGGACCGACTGGTCTATGTATGAAAAAGGAATACTCTGGCCCCAATGACCAGAAGAATTCTCCTTGGTATGATTTTATTCTTTTTTGGGCCCTGGAGACTAAACTTATGGAAAAGACCACTTTGGAGTTTTCTTTTATTGGTTTTTTTAGACTCTCTAACCATGAAAAACTACCGATCTTACCTTCTCTGTGCTCATAAAAATTTACATTGAAGGAGGCTCATTGTGTCACTTCGTAATCAATTTGCATGTCTCATTCTTTCATATTTGGTTGAATTCCAGCTCCATGTTGTTGTTGCTAAGATTTTAGAGCCTCTCTTAGGTGTAGGACTTACGACATTTTTTCCTTTTCTTTCTAACACCCTGACCCATGGAGGAATTTCCCCGAGTGTCCATATCCTACACATGTCTCCTTTCACTGATCATTAGTGTATTCCATGCACTTGGAATTATTTTTCTTTCCACAATACTCATTCTTCCTTTGTAATGTAGCGTCCTTTTATTCTTTTTCAAGATCATTCAATATATGAAAAAGAAAATATATATCTAGTCACCCTTGGACAAAACACATCCTTTAGTTTGTTCTCCAAAGCAATGGGATTTAGTATGGCCTTAGGAAGATGTTCTTGTTACATAGAGTTGTGTGCTCCTCCATTTGGTTACTCTTACAAACACATGGAGAGTTTTTGGTGCCTTCTGTACCACACAATTATGTCAATGACATGTTGCCTGAGTCTTTTCATATGTCGTGCTCTTTTCCAAGGGAAAGTCTTACAAAATGTGTCGACATTTTTTACGATAAGGATCTCAACCTTCATGAGTTAGCCATCCAGAGAATATTGTCAAGTTCACATTCATAATCAATGAAGTTTCATTCCTGATGATCGAGATCCTCCAGTCTTTCCATGACAACTTGTCAAAGACCTCAGGGTAGTGAGTCTTGCACTCCTATTATACTCCTACCCAAGTTTTGAAAATCTTGAAGATATTTCTCGAGTTCTGAAGCTATCATCTCTAGCTACATGCATTGGTGCCTCCTAAATATTCATACAAAATTGTATTTGTATATCTTTCGATGATTTTTAGATGTACATCCACTGTGTATTATTCACGGTTACAATCTAAATTGGGAACTTATGCTTATAGAAGAATTCATTTTTGTCTTATGAATGTAGGAGATACCTTTCAAAGGGAAATGGACGTTTCTTTCAATGGATTAATCGGTCAAAGCATGGTGGTTTAACTTGATGATGTCATAGTTTATTCTAAAAATAAAGAAGACCACTCAAAACATCTGAAGCATATTTTTGAACGTTGCAGAAAATATGGAATTTTTCTTAATCCAAAGAAAATTGTATTCATTGTTTCAAAAGGAATTTTATTGGGACACGTTGTTTATAAAGAAGGGATTTCGATGGATCCATAGAGAACCAAACCCTTTTTACAAATTGCTCCACCACATAGCGAGAGTTCTATGTAATATTTCTTCGGTAGAATCAATTTCGTCATAAGATTCGTTCAATATTTTGATGAAATTGTAAAAAATTTACAAAAGATGATTAAAAAGGATGTGAAATTCAAATGGATACCGTTGGAGAAGGGATAATTTGAAAATATTAAAACCGTTATAGCCAATTCACCATCTCTTTGGAGTCTTGATTTTTCAAAATATTTTCTGCTATATAAATTTGCATCTGAGCATTCACTAGAAGCAGTACTCAGACAAAAGTATGAACAAGGATATGAATATCATGTTTATTTTATGATCACTGGGTTACATGGTGAATAACTGAATTATCCTCCGGTTGAAAAGCAAGCATTTTCCATTCATAAAGTAATCAAGTAGTTCAAACAGTATATCCTAAACAATTGCACTAAAGTCATCATCCTACACCCAGAAGTGAGTTCCATGTTCGTTCTCGAATTCAAACCAGCTAATATCATTAAAGGTCAAGGATAGTGTAAATTAGTGACACAAGGAGTTGATTCTAAAGAACAAGAGGAATATGGTTGGCAAGATGAACCGATAATGTATACTCAGCAGGTTCCATATGTCCCGACCATTGAAGGATAATGTTACAATGATCTTAAGTATTATATAAAATATGGCACCACTCCATACCATCTCAATTCCAAGAAAAAAATAGCGGTTTGGTTGAAATATTTGCAGTATCAATTATTACATGGAATCTTGTTCAGAAAGAATTACGATGGAGTGTTACTTATATTCCTTGAAAGACAAGATGCTGACAAGTTCCTAAAAGGTATGCATGATGGACCAACTGGTGGCCGTTTCTGAGGAGACACAACAACTCACAAGGTTCTAAGAGAAGGATACCACTAGCCCACTCTCTTCAAGGATGCTCACGTGTACTCAAGAAGCTGTGAAGCATGTCAAAAAGACATAGGAAGAGAATGTAAAGATGCTTTTCCTCTCCAACCTGTAGCGGTGGAGGAACCCTTCGAGCAGTGTGGCCTAGATATCATGGGTGATATAAATCGTCATTCATCCAAACAACATAGGTATATTCTAACCGCAATTGATCATTTCACACGTTGGATTGAAGAAATACCTTTATTCAAAGTGAATGAGGAATTAGTGTTAAATTTTCTTGAACAACACATTATCACAAGGTTTGGTATTCCTAAATCTTTAGTATTTGATAATTCTACCTACCTTTCGTTTTTGAAATTATCTGAGTATGCATTGGAAAAGGGGATTCTTTTAAAGTATTCAACCAATTACTACCCCTAAGGAAATGGCCTGGTAGGCCACAAACAAAAACATCATATGTATCCTAAAAGGAACCGTAGTTGATCATCAGATAAATTGGCACAATGCATTACAAAATTCTCTCTGGGTGGATCGTGTCACCTGCAAATCTTCCATCAGAACATCACCTTATTTTCTCATGTATGGAAAAGAAGTTGTGTTACCCTTGAACATTTACCTCCCTTCTCTCCAACTTACACAACGATATCGAGGTAGAGAATGCCCTTTCAAACAAAGTCATATAAATACCTTATTGAACCTTGAAGAAATACATGACAAGACCAAAACCAAGTTTGAAGTTTACTATCAAAAAATAAAGTGTTGGTTTGATAAGAAATATACGGGTGAGAAAGAATTCCAATTTGGGGACCTATTCCTGAAATGGGACAAGCCACATGAAGATAAAGGGAAACATTCAAAATTTCAACAACTTTGACTTGGTCCCTACCTTATGAAATAAAATATTGGCCAAGGAAATTTTTGATTACAAAACCTTTAGGGAGAAATCAAATCTCTCCCTTTAAATGTCCAAGTCCTAAAACATTATATCAGTTATCCATTGAGGCTATTGCTCACTTGTACATAAATAAAACATGTTTGTGTTTTTTCATTTGATTTTGTTTCTTTAGTTAGTTTGATTTTTTTTATTTAATCGATTACTAGTTTTTCCTTTGTCCTTCTTGATGTCTACTCTTGTGATTTTGGAGTTATCGCAACCTAAAGCAAGTTACATTCTTAAACGTGCAACATATGGTGAAGATGCCCTAAAACTATATGTAATATGATGTCAATTATACTTTCTCCCCAAATATACAAACCCTTTACGCACTATCACAAGTCATGATCTAGTGGAGGAACATAACTTTTTAATAAGAAGAGATAATGGGAAAACAAAGAGACAAGAGACTACATTGAACAACAAATTTCTATATTATAAGAGATAAAAGAGATGGTTTGGATGAAATGTTTGTAGTAGGCTAGGAATTATGAATTAGGAAGTTTTATCATCTATAATCAAGTTAGCATATCTCACCGTCACAGGTGTCATCCCTAGTGCCTTTAAAGGTTAACTCAAATCCCCCCATCCCCCTGTATCTCTAAATACAAGAGAATAAAATATTATAAGAGGTAAATGATTCGGGAAAGGATTTCCAAGTCACATGGGACATGCAAGTATCTTCATCAGGGCTATGGACGCTCGTTTCCAGTGGAGCAAGGATTGTGACACCGGGGTGACTCCATCGAGGATATGGACGCTCATTGGAAGCAGAGAAACACAAAAGAAATGCATTACAAGTTGTATTATCAACATTATTGATGTTTTGTTTCTATTTTACTTCCTACATATTCCTTTTATCCATTTACCATGAAGTTTGATATAAATTTGAAAGAAATATACTAAATTTAAACAAGTCTCATGCCTCTTTGAATCACCTAGGTCTTTTCAATATGCAAGTCATGGGACCTATCTTTTCTTCCTTATGGTTTTGTGTGATGGATTTTACTTCCTAATAAAATTATGTATGGATGTCATTTAACAGAGATCCAAGGCTTCGTCCATTGTCTCACCATTTGTTGTGATTGACACTACAACCTCTCCATTTTACCTTCTATTTTGATACTTCCCTAAAAATGGAGCCTCCTTATTTTGAACCCAAGAGAAAACCTCATAAGCCCCTCCTTCATTGAAAGGATTCTCTCGGTAACTCATGATTCACTTAAGAAAATGAGAAAACATTCAAAGTTGAAGTTTTAAAAACAATTGATCAGAAAAGTTACTTTCAACTCCTACGAACTGCTTGGAGGAATTACTTCAAAATCCTCCGAACAACTTGGAGGAGTTACTTCAAACTCCTTCGAACAAATCAGTGGAGAAAATTCAAACTCCTTCGAACAATTCAGAGGTGTTACTTCA
Organism: Picea mariana; assembly: GCA_032191745.1. Classification (NCBI taxonomy): domain Eukaryota; kingdom Viridiplantae; phylum Streptophyta; class Pinopsida; order Pinales; family Pinaceae; genus Picea; species Picea mariana. The sequence continues at coordinate 10,068 of JASDQU010681481.1, forward strand.
GAATCCTCCAAACAACTCATAGGAGTTCTTGTTAATCGTTTCGATAACAAAATATTATCGTGAGAGTTGAGAAGTATCCCTCTGATCATATCGGAGGAGTTACTTCTAACTCCTTTGATATATTCGAAGGAGTTACTTCTAAATCCTATGAATATATCCGAAAAAATTCAAATTTATTTTAAAATCCTTTGACCTAACCTACCACATTAAATGCCATTAATTGACCTGAGGCTATATAAAGTGAAATGGGGTTTAGATTATTGTCATTGGACTACATGCAAGTGAATAGAAAACAGAGAACAAAATATCTCGGATAAAACATTGGTCGAGCAAACCCCCTATCCTTTCCAAACATGTCGAAACATTAACCAAGTAAGTCTATCCCTCTCTCCCCTGTTATTTAAATTTAGGTTTGGGTTTTATTTTAATTTCCACTTATCATTTTTTCCCCTAGAACATAAATATCACTTGCTGGTATTCACCACTTCACCAACACCAAGCCCTACACATTTTTCATCGACCTTATACTAATCCTCAATCCACTCATGGCTATGGAATAGGAAAATGATCAATCCTTTTTCTCTTTTGAAGAAAACCACAATCAATCCTTTCCCCAGCCCTATTCTCATTTTTAACCATTGCAAAACCCCCTCCAAAATTGTCTAAGGCATAGAGGCTTGACACAACTAAACCCTGAACATCCCTCCTATTCCTTTAGGCTGGTCGAAGTATTCCTCTCCATTCTTTGTGTTCACGAAAACTCAGTTCGAAAAATTCTTTGGTAACTCTCTCAGTATATCAGAGAAGTTACTACTAAATTCTTTGATATGCTTGGGAGTGTTCAACTCAACTACTCCACACACCTTCAGAGCAATTGGAAACAAATCCTCCAATCGTATCAGAGGAGTTAATATTAACTCCTGCGATAAAATCGGAGGTGTTCCTTGTAAAACCTTTGAGCACCCCATGAATTTGGCTAAAACTCTTATGAATACTTATTGGATAATTTAATTACAACTCCTCTGATATGCTTGGAGGATTTGTTATTAACTCCTCTGATATTATTGGTGGAGCTGTTATTAACTGCTTTGATATGCTCAGAGGAGTTACTCTTTTTTTCTCCAATTTTCATCTAGAGAGTTGTTCTGTTTTTCTTTGATTTTATTTTTTTAGGTTAATGCCCAAGATTTTTCACCCTAAAATCTCAATGGGAATTGACTGCTATTTGAAATTTACAAGAAACAATAGGCCATGACTAGTTTTCATTAATTCTTATGATTGATTTGATCATTCCAACTATTTTTTTAAACAACATGCTCCAAATTTATCATGTCTGCAGGTTCAGACATGTCACCACGAAGGAAAATAGAAATGAAGCTAGGATGGGTTGAACCATCTAGAAGATCCCGATAGACAATAGAGATAGAAAGTGTTAGGGTTATATACGATGATACATCATGACTTTTGGACAAAGAAGGAGAGAATTTGAAATGGGGGGAATTCTATTACATGTTATGGAAATAAACCTTCTCTATAGAAGCAAAGGACCTAGGTGAATTCCAGGCATTTAAGAACATCATATAATCAGAAATTTTCAAGGTGGCCGCACATCCAACAATTTTCCCTTGTGTGGACACCATCTCTTGTATTTTTAAAAACATAGACGTAGATAGTAGGTATATCTTTAATGCAAGAAAATATATAATAGCTTCATTCAAGCCTGATGATTTAGCTAAGTATTATCATCTTGAGGTGGGAAACAAAATGCTATAGGGTCAACTCCTTAGCAAGTTGGATCTCACACCGAAGGATTTGTTCCCCACTTGGTATAAAGCAGACAAGCAGTTCAAATATCGGCCCAAGAGTCGATATCCCACAACTAACTAAGAAGACCCTACTAGTATATGGTAGTCATGCTGTGTCGGTGGTATGGGGAACGAGATGCAACACTGATCCATATTTTATGAGAAGAATGAAATGACTACAGATTATTAATAGGTGCTTAACACAAAATAATAGAGATACAGTAAAATTGGTTTGCTATTCAATAAGGAAATAAGCTGAAACTGTAAATTGCAGCGGAAAACAAGCTTGCTGGAATGGTGGCGGATTATCTCTGAGAAGAGATGTGACGACTGTGCTCATTCAAAATAAGATCTCTACAATGAGGCTCTGAATGCCTTTTTACAATAAACAGGATTGTCAAAAACCCTAGACATCCAAACACCTAACCCTAGGAGATGAAGTGCCAAAAGTCATGTGGGCCCCGTTTGGGTAAGTCAGTACATCAATCTCCCGGGGTCGTAACTTTTGCATACAATCTCCATTTGACGCGATCAATACCTCATTAGAAAGACCTATCCGAGGAATACAACTTTTGTGTGAGAAAAATCGAAGGTACTTGCATGTTGCTCCCCGTTTTCCCAAAAAACATCGTTTAGGGCCTCAAAACGGCTCTGGAACTTCAGGACTCGAAAAATTGCTAAAAATAGTAAATTACCAAAATTTCCAGAAAACTGTTTTGAGTCAATTGGACAGGGTGGATGGCCACCGATATCCACTTGGATCAATCCTCCCTCCTTAGGAAGCATTAATGGTCTCCACTGCATTGAGTTCCCCCATCAGATGAGGAAATTTCTGCTGAATTTGGCCCCAGGTGAGCCACTTGGCTTGGTCCAGGAGCTTCCCTTCTTTGATCACTCAATAAAGATGGATTATTTATTGTCAAGTTCCCTTGATATGTGTGTCCACAATATGATCACTGTATCCCTGTTGTATGCAGTTGGGGTTGAGCTCTATTGGTGTCAGCTATTCTGCTACTACTGAGGTGTCCAATAATGGTGGGAAATAAGGGCGAAGGAGATCCACGTTGAAGACTGGGTGTAGGCCAAGGAAAGGAGGAATGTTGAGCTAAAAAGAATTATCCCCCATGGCCTTGGTGATGGTGTACGACCCATAACAAAGTTTGTGAATCTTTCGATGGGGTCTTGCAAGGCATTCTTTCTGCAAGTGCAACCAAACTTTGTCACCCACCTGAAACTTATGTGGCACCCGATGTTGATCATGGCGCTGCTTTTACTTTTCATTGGAATTTTGTAGGATATCCTGAACCTATTGGAGGATGTGATGGATCCTCTCAATGAACCAGGTGGATTTGTCAGCTTTAGTTGGAGCAGGAGATGAGTCAGTCGAGGTGACCTTAAGGAGAAGTGCAACATCTATGGGACCCAATGGTTGGAATCCCAACCCCACCTGAAAAGGGTTGTGTCTGATTCAGCTTTGTAGGGATCGGTTGTAGTTATGATGGATATATGGAAGGATCTCATCCCATGTGTGATGGTTCTTGTAATTATACATGAGAAGTATATTCACAATCATTCAATTACAACCTCGATTTGGTCATCTATTTGGGGGTGGAAGGTCGTGGATTTGGTGAGCTTGGTTTCCAGGAGTGACCACAGGCTCGACCAGAATGTGCAGAGAAATCGTCTGTCTTGATCTGAGACAATGGTTTGTGGAATTCCAAAATGTACCCAGACTTGTTCAAAGAAGAGCTTGGCAGTGGCCTCTGCTGTGATGCTCTTCTTTCATGCAACTAGAATCACCATCTTAGAAAAGTGATCAACAACCACAAAACACATTCATTTCCCTGCTTAGTGGATGAGAGGCCCGGCATGTTGTCCATTGAGATGGATTCCCATGGCCTGCTAAGAGTAGGAAGAGGGGTGTATAGGCCCTGTTTCCTAGTGGTCGGTTTGGAAATAGTTCAGGTAGTGCGGGACCTGATATAGTTGCTGACTCCTGTCAAAGTTTTTTCCAGTAGAAATGTTTATGTAGCATTGCCACTTTATTTTCGATGTCGAAGTGTCTTGCCACCTGACTATAATGGGCTTCCTAGATCATCTTCGCTTGCTTGCTTGATGGAACATAGATATGGCCCAGAAGACACAACAACCCATCCTGAAGATGGAAATTATTGACAACTATGTTTGCACCCAACATTTTGTAGGTGGTGGAGAAGTCCAGGTCTGTTTCATACAGTTGGGGCCATCCATAGGTCTCATGGCCGCAAGAGTAGAACACTATGGTGAGTGTCATGACTGGTGGTCTGCTGAGGCAATCGGTGACGTGGTTTCTTCTTCATGTTTTATACTTGATGTTGAGGTGGAATTGCTGCAAGTATGTGTACCGCATTTTATGGTGTTCATTATGCAATTTTCATTTTGTCTACATGAACTATAGTGGCTTATGATCTATGTGGACTATTGTCTCCTTCCCAAGAATTTAATGTCTCCACTGGTGGCAGGATTTCACAACAGAGTACATTTCTTTTTCGTAAGTAGGGTACTTACGTACATCATTTGATAGTGTCTCACTATGATAGGCCACAGGGTGTTCGTGATGAGTGATACTGACTCCCACATCATAGTTTGAAGCATCTGTCTCGATATCAAAGGGATGTTGCAGCTCTGGTAGTGAAAGTGCTGGGGCTAAGCACAAGCATTGCTTCAAATCATCAAACACTTTTTTTGGGATGGGTCCCACACAGATTTCACCTTACCACCACCCTTGGTTTTTTGGATAAGGGCCCATGCAATATGGGAGAATCCCAACACGAACCTACGGTAGAAATTGGTAAGGCCCAAGAAGCTCTGAAGCTCAGTGAGTGTGGTTGGGGCTGGCCAGTCACAAATGACTTGGATATTGGCTCTATCCATGTGTACGACATGTTGATCAATGATGTAGCCCAGGTAATGGACCATGTCCATGCTGAAGTAGCATTTTTCCAAGTTGGAGTATAGCTTGTACTGCAGCTGGGTGTGCAGAACCTGCTAAATATGCTGCAAGTGTTCTACCCAAGTCTTGTTGTAAATGAGAATGTCATCCAGATACACAACTACAAAATTATTGATGAATGGTCATAGGATATTGTCCATCATCCTCATGGAAGTGGATGGAGAATTTGTCAAACCAAAGGGCATGACCAACCATTTAAAAAGGCCTTCATTTGACTTGAAGGTGGTCTTCCATACTTTAGATAAATATTACTGAAGTATTTGGCCCCAATGAGTTGATTAAGGAGGTCATTGATTCGGGGAATCGGGTACCAGTTTTTGATGATTTTATTTAGACCCTGGTAATCAATGCATAGTCACCAGGTTCCATCTTTCTTCTGTACCAACACGATTGGTCTACTGCAAGGTGATGATCTGGGATGTATGTGCCCCTTGTGGAGTAGTTCTTGGATTTGTCGCTTGATCTCCTCATTCTCTAACAGAGAGCGGTGATAGAGTGGCCCATTAGGCAGTGGTGTGTCGGTGGTCAGATCGATGTGGTTCTTGACTTAGTAGTGTAGAGGTACCCTGGTAGGTGAGGAGAAGATATTTGAGTATACTTCCATGACCTTATCTACTTGCTTCTGCTATGTGGAGAGGCCGGACGCAGAGACCCTGGATGTGGCTGTGATCTTTCGCTCATTTTGAGAGAGAATCACGAAGAACAAAAACTTCCCCATCTAAGAGATGACCTTCCTGGATTGCTTAACAAAGATCAACGAAATAACACTAAGTGGGACTTCCTCGGGTATCCTATTGTTAGCGTCGGAAGTCACTCCTGGATTGCTTTCAAGAGCAGAGCCCGACACCCATCAGTTTTATGTCATGATAGTTTTTAATTGATGATCGGATGGAAAGAGACTTAGGGAGATATCACTCTAACTCAGGGACTGGGTCTCGCATGTAAGGGACAAAGTAGGTCTTGATCTAACTTCAGCCAGTGGGTTGATTAAAAGATGATCAGGTGGAAGACTTGATAAGAAAGGCGAACAAACAACTTCAGGCAACAGGATTTCAGTGGTCTGCAGAGGAAAGACTCTGAATGCAAGATCCTCTTGTTTCAGGGTCTCAAGAAGCTGAAAGGGGACTTGACTGGATCCTCCAATTCCAAGTCATTCAGTGATGGGAAAATCACAAGAACTGATTAGAAACAACGTAACTTCTACAGTGATCCAATTCAACATCATCCTATAAAAGCTATAGCTCGACTGGACCCTCCAATTCTGAGTTGTTCTAATCATAATATAACAAAGATGTAAAAGAAACTGACATTCATAAGACAAGAAGTCTCAAAAGTCCATACATAACCAGAGTATCAGTGCTTCATTAAATATTTACAATCGAGATCTCTGCTCAACCATCTCTGGATACAAAAATGGCGAAAATGCCTATATACTCAAAACAACCACAGCAACAGAATCGAGACGTTTCACTAAAATATTTGCGTCTGCATGGCTTCTGACAATTTGCACCTGCCGCCTCTGAATGATCGTGTAACTTATGGCAGACGCAATCGAATTCCTGACAGTTCCGTGGGCGAACCAACGCACCTTTAATTCGTTTCCGGACTTTCCCATTATGGTGGAGGCGATGTCTAACCACCACCAACTACCTTAATAACTGCTTCATTTGGATTGAGGATGGCCTGGCCAACTCAGCATCTTTGGGACGTGGATGGCCCCTCGCGCTGCCACCTAGACTAACTGACCTGCCTGATGAAAAGGCATGCTGGCCAATGCGAAGGATAGGGCGCATAATGGGAGTGGTGGCGCCAACATTGTGAGGGTGAGGTAAGGAGTGATGAGGTGTTAGGGAGGTTACAGGGGAAGGCACATGGAGGAAGGAAATAAGCGGAGGGGACAGAAGATGAGATATAATGGACCCACTCTTAGTGGGAGGATAATCGTGGAAAGGAGCGGAACACGTGGCAGGTGGTGAGTGGATGATGAGATGGACTAAAAGAGTGGTGATGGGGGGACACATGGAAACCAGGGAGAAGGGCCCATGTTGATTTAAACAGAGTAGCTGATAAGGGTGGGATCGCCNTAGGACAAGTGGGTTTTTTACCCATTCTTTCACATTTTACCCCCCCCTTACTAGAAATATCGCTAACATTTGGCTCCATGGGGGATAGAGTCATCCATGCGATGCTCTAAGAACATTTTTGCAGATTCAGTGCCTTGCTGTTGGGCTAAGGAGTCATTTATTAAGCTGAAAACAAAAACAATATTTACAAAACAAAAGAGTTGATTGCGGCTCACAAAAAACATTTTTTCAAGAAATGCCCATTTACTGGGCCACTAAAAACTTCTTCGCCTTCCAGATCCTGCAACCTGTACGTGTTTTTCGAAAATACTTCAAGGATCTTGAAAGGCCCAAACCAGAGGGCATCAAACTTACTGTGCTTGCCTCTGTCCTGCCTGGGTGCATCCCATTTGAGCACCAGATCACCCTGCTCAAATTCTTTCTTTCTAGCCTTCCTATCAAAAGCCTGCTTGATCTTCTGCTGATGGTTGTAGGCCCGGTCCATGACATGTTCTATGATCTGCTGCACTTCCACTATCTGATGAATCCTTCTGACCATATTGCCAGGTTCTCCTTCAAGGTCCTGGAGGAATTTTATCACAGATAAGGTGATTTGAGTAGGGAAAATGGCCTCTATTCCGTAAACAAGTTGGAAGGGTGAGATGCCTAGGGACTTCTTCGTGGTCACTCGGTTAGCCCATAGAGAAAATTTGAGCTTTGAATCCCAGGCCCTTTATTGTCTTCCAGTAATTTCTTAATGAGCTTGATCAGGATTTTATTGGAAGACTCTGCCAGTCCATTTCCTTGAGGATAATAGGGAGTAGAGTGAATCAGTGAAATCTCAAACTATTCACAGAACTTGACCAGAGGCTCAGACCTGAAGGGGGTGGCATTGTCAGTGACAATTTTTTTAGGACAACCAAATCTGGCTATGATATCTTCCAGGAAGCTGATAATTACTTTGTGAGAAGTTCTCCTGGTGGGGACAACTTCTATCCATTTGGTGAAATAGTCTGTCGCAGTCAGGATCCATCTGTGTTGGCCACTTGAGGGAGGATGAATTTCTCCAATGAAGTCCAATCCCCACTGCTGAAAGGGTGTTGAAACTACTACAGGCTTTAATGGCAGAGATTTGAAGTGCTGCTTTCCGGAGAACTTCTGGCATTTGATGCAAGCTCTGATTTCTCTGTAGACATCAGGGAATAAAGTGGGCCAGTAATACCCAGCTCGAAGGATCTTATGGGCTGTGGTTTTCAAGAAATGATGACCCCCACAAAGGCCACTGTGGAAATCAAATGTAACCTGCTGGGCTTCTTATGGGTCCAGGCACCTTAAAAATACCCCTAAAGGATCTTTCCAGTACAAGTTTCGGTCAATGAGGCAATATCTGACTGCCCTGAGATTTAGAGCTCTTGCCTTGCTTCTTTCCATGCCATCAAGAGGCCTCAATTCTTGTAGAAAGTACAATATATCCTTGTAACAGGGGCATGCTGCTAGTGATAAAGTGCCTTGGGAACTCTTGTTGGATGACTCGGCCTGTTCATTGACGAAGTTAATCCCCAAAGCTTTGCAGTTGGATTCAGCCAGCAGCTTAGCTAAACCCTGCCCCTTTATCAATTTGGTGGGCTTAATGTCCAGATCAAACTCCAGGATCTTGGCAATCCATTTAACTCTTCTCCCATCTATGTCAGGATGTACGAGGATGTCCTTCATAGAGGAAAAAGGAACGTACACGGTGATCTTTGAGTGCAAGACATAGACTCTGAAAGCTTTGAGGGATTTCACCAAGGCATAAGCCTACTTCTCCATGATATCGTACCGGAGTTCTGCATCTCTCAATTCCTTGCTAAAGAAGGCAATAGGTTGCTCTCGCCCTTGCTCATTTTTCTGCAACAAGACTGTTGCTACTGTATCACAAGAAGCAAAAGAAAAAATCAAGAAATCTTTAGAATAATTAGGACTGATTAGCACAGGTGCCTCAGTCAGTGCTCTCTTTATTTGGAAAAAATATTCCCTGGGTTCAGTAGTCCATTTCACTTCATTTCCCTTCCTGAGCATGGTTGTGATGTGTTTCACCAACTCAGCAAAATTTGAGACAAATCTCCTCAGAAAATTTATCTTCCCCAAAAAGGCTTGAACTTCTTTCTTAGATCTGGGAAGTGATAGGGTCTGTAGTGCTTCTACCCTGCTAGGGTCAATCCTTACTCCCTCTACTGACACTATGTGACCTAATAGCTTCCCTTCCTCCATGGTGAACAAATATTTCTTGGGGTTTAAAGATAGGCCAAACCTTCGGCACTTCAGGAAAACCCTCTTCAAGTGGCAGCAGTGCTCCTCGTCTGTCCTGGAGAAGACCGTGATGTCATCCAGATAGATTACCACAAACTGGTATTTCTCCCTGATAAAGGCTATGTCCATGGTTCGCTGAAATGTTTCTCCTGCATTCATCAGTCCGAAAGGCATTTTGGCATACATGAATGTGCCCCAAGGAGTGATGAAGGTCGTTTTTTCCCTGCCCTCAGGCATGACTGATATCTGATTGTAACCAGAGAAGCCATCAATCATGGATATTCTAGATGCACCAGTGACCTTCTGCAATATGTGCTCCATGTTGGGAAGGGGATAATTGTCTTTCCTTGAGCTCCTGCTCAAGTTCCTGAAATCAACACAGAGTCTGATTTCCCCACTTTTCTTCCTTACCGGAACCAAATTGGCCACCCAATCGGAATATCTCAAGGGGACAATGATTTGGGCGTCTAGCATCTTCATCACTTCTTTCTCCATGACAGGTAGCAACATGGGATTTATCTTCCTCAGCTTCTGCTTGAATGGCTTAGCCTCTTCTGTCAGTGGGATCTTGTGTTCAATGACTGATGTGTCATATGTCTTGAGGTCTTCGTAGGTCCATGCAAACACATCAGAAAACTCTCTCAGCAACTCGATATATTCAACCCTCTTCTCCTTGGTAAAACTCCTTGAAATCTTCACAAACTTAGGCTCCTCTGGTGTGTCGATGTTGCACTCAGCTGTGTCAACATCATCACCTGAAACTCTCCCCTTTACTGCCACATCATTCCCATCAAACAATCTCTCTAATGGGACCAGTCCCCTCGGAATGTGATTGCTAGGAAACTGAATAATGTCATGCTTTGCTATTTTACTCAGCAACTCACCCCCATCAAACCTTTCCTCAGAGACAGGATCTTGGTCGATATGCATTTCTGAAAATTATTCAATAGTCTCCAAGAACTTTTTGATCTCGAGATCATCCTCAAACACCTTCCAATGTTTGACGTTGTCAGGTATGGAGGGCCTGTATTTTACTTCTACATCATACCTCAGTTTGGGCGGCAAGGGTACTTCGAAAATGCTTGCTGATGTAGCCAAGGAATCTGGCTCTTTGTTCTCTTCTCTTGGGATGAAAGAAATGTTAAATGCTGAGAAGAAACTATCAATTAGGTCCCATACCTCATTTCGGTAATTCCTGAGTCGAGGATGCTTGGCCTGATAAGTGCTTCTGATCTGTTGTACTACAAACTCGGCATCTCCGAACACTACTACCTCTTGAATTCCCATTTCCCTTGCGGCTCTTAATCCTAGGATAAGAGCCTCATACTCTGCCACATTGTTGGTGGTTTTGAATTCCATCTTATATGACAGGGATATGGTCTCCTGAGGAGGTGACACAAAAACCACCCCAGCACCAGCGCCCTCCCTTGAACAAGCTCCATCAAAAAAAAAATTCCATACGAAGGTGATGGAGGGAGGGAATTCAAGAGGAATGGTGGGCTACTTTCTGAGCTTAAGAGGAGGCTCGGGAGCATGAGTAAGCTGCAGTAGAGTGGAACCTAAATCAGTGTCCAAGGCAAAAATGGTATGGTTGGTGGGATTGGCTTCATCGCTGATTATATAGGCCAATTGGGCTTCCCTGTACAGTCTTCTATGCTCTCCTCCAAACACTGGGATAGTATCATACGTGAGGTTCATTTGCAAGGTTCTCCCCAGTCTTTTTATCCAAGATCTTGAAAACAACATACCGAACTTGGGAGGAACATCGGCCACTACAATATCCATGACCAGACTTTTCATGGGCAGTTGAAACAAGGTCACAACCAGGTCTTTAATAACTCTGAGACACTGACCTCTCCTGGAGTCAAAATAATAGAGGTCATGATAGGCTTGGGTGACTTATAGCCCTAACTCTTCCATGACGGTTTTAGGCATGAGGTTATGAGAAGCCCCTGAATCCATCAAGCAGTTGTGCAGTACTTTATCATGTATGTTCAGGGATGTGTATAAAGTGGGGGATGAGTCATCTCTATCTTCTACCATGGGGCCTAGGACAATTGGTGGGCTTTCATCTTGGAGGTTTATGGAGTCTGTGGGTGGGTATGAGGCTTCAGATTGCAAAAGCTCAGAGAAGTGTTTTTTGAATCCGTCATGTTTGATTAGCTCGGTGAGGGGCACATGGATTTTGATCTTTTGAATCTCATGATCGAAATTAAAAGAAGATGTAAGCTTTGGAATTTCTCTTATTTCAGGAACATGATTATGGACAATGGGAGAGAGGGGTTGAGCCTTCTTACCTCTGTGACTATATTCTACTTCATTAGCAGGTTTCTCTGTTCTAGTGGACTGCTCGGGAATATCGGGTGCTGCTATCTTTTTGTTGGACCTCAGGTTATACCTGCCTCGGCCATCGCTAGCTTTGTCTCCCTTGCTCAATTCATTTAGCTGAATATCCATGAGAGACTCCTCGTAATCTGCTTGAGTGAGATGAGGGAAAGGAGGAGTGTCTCCTAAGCAGTGGATTTCAGGATCAAGCTCATATGTTTCTCTTTCTTCCTCGTCGGCTACCAAATTGTTATGAAAAGGGGGATGAACTCTCTGATATTCTCTGTCTCTTCCCTTGTCTCTGTGCATAGTCGGGGGAGAGATATTGTTTGGCCTCCTAAAGCCTCCTCTGATATCGACGCTCTGAGGGACCTTGTTCATTTTCTTCCTTTCCACCTTTAGTCTCTCCATCTCTTCAGACAAAAACTTCATCATCTTGGTCAGTTCATCCACTTGAGGGTGGGGTACCGATGAGCCAGAAGTTGAGGCTTTAGACTTTCCCTTTCTCATGTCTGCGTCTACCTTGTTCCTCGGTCTGTCAACTGCTAATATGTTGGATTCCACTTCTATGGCCGCATATTTCATTTGAGCTAAGGAGGCGGCTCTTCTTTCTCTCAATAAAAGATAAAAATCAGGGTCAAATGCGCTAGCATAGGAAATTTGGGCAGAGGCTTCTGAGGGCTTTATCTCTGTAGGAATCTTATTATACATTTTATTGAATCTTTTGGAGAAGTCAGAGACAGACTCTCCTTCCAGTTTCTTCAGAGAGCCAAACTCTGTCATATAATACATGAAATCCTTCCTATCTCCCCACTGCCTCAGGAAAACACTATCCAGGGCTTCAATTCCAGCAATAGATCCGGGGGCCAGTCCTCTAAACCACTTCCTCACCTCGCCATCCAGGCTCTGGACGAAGACTCTCATCCAAACATCTTCATTTTCAATGTTTAGCTTGTCTGCGTAACTATAGAAAGCAGCCAAGTGCTCTTTTGCGGTTATGTCCCCTTCTCCAGTGAACTTGGGCATGTACTTCAAGTAGTCTCCAACAGGGAGAGGATTCATAGGATGGGGTAGGATTAAGGGAGCATACCTAGCAGTGACTATGGCATCCATTCTATTTAGAGGGGGATTAGCACCAGCCATAGGAATATTAGGTCGAGGAGAACTGGGAGGAGAAGGAGTTCGCGAAGGGGTTACTGGGAATGAGTCTCGAAGTGGAGTGGAAACAAGAGAGGATTCAAGGAGAATGCTAACGAGCTCAAGTCAGCAGGTGCTCCTCTTCATGCAGGAGTGGGGAAATCTTCTGTAGTCCCAGGTCTACGCCAAGGAATAGCTTCAGAGGAGAGGGGAGTGACAAGGATTCCTCCCTCCAATGAAAGACCAGGAGGGGAAAACTCAGCAGGAACACTCCCAAAATTCAAGAAACGGGAAGCCTTTGAAGGAGGTCTATTAAGAAACTGAGGAGGAGAAAAAGGAGTTCTCACAGAAGGAGATGGAAGATTACCTGTTTCGGCGATGGAAACTTCCTCTGCAGATCTCTTTCCTCTTCTAAGAACCACGTCTGGGTCGGCTTCAAGTGTATCTAGAGGCAGCTGTGGATGAGACCACGTGTGTCTGCCTCTGAAAGCCACAATTAATAGAACAGGTTCTCCCCAGCGGAGTCATCACAATGGAGTCGCCAGGTGCACAAAAAAAATCTTGATAGCTCTGATATCTGATGCACCTTCATAATCAGTTAATCATTGTCGTTCAATATCGGGGAAAATATTCAACTTCGTCCCCGACAGCGGCGCCAGAAATGTTAGCGTCGGAAGTCACTCCTGGATTACTTGCAGGAGCAGAGCCCGACACCCATCAGTTTTATGTCACGATAGTTTTTAATAGATGATCAAATGGAAAGAGACTCGGGGAGATATCACTCTAACTCAGGGATTGGGTCTTTCATGTAAGGGACAAAGGAGGTCTTGATCTAACTTCAGCCAGTGGGTTGATTAAAAGATGATCCGGTGGAAGACTTGATAAGAAAGGAGAACAAACAACTTCATGCAACAGGCTTTCAGTGGTTTGCAAAGGAAAGACCTTGAATGCAAGATCCTCTTGGTTCAGGGTCTCAAGAAGCTGAAAGGGGACTTGACTGGATCCTCCAATTCCAAGTCATTCAGTGTTGGGAAAATCACAAGAACTGATTAGAAACAACGTAACTGCTACAGTGATCCAATCCAACATCATCCTATAATAGCTACAGCTCGACTGGAACCTCCAATTCTAAGATGTTCTAATCACAATATAACAAAGACATAAAAGAAACTAGCATTCATAAGACAAGAAGTCTCAAAAGTCCATAGATAACCAGAGTATCAGTACTTCATTAAAGCTTTATAATCGGGAGCTCTGCTCAACCATCCCTGGATACAAAAATGGAGAAAACGCCTATATACTCAAAACAACCACAGCAACAGAATCAAGACGTTTCATTAAAATCTTTGCGTCTGCATGGCTTCTGACAATCTGCACCTACTGCCTCTGAATGATGGTGCAACTTATGGCAGACGCAATTGAATTCCTGACAGTTCTGTGGGCGAATTGACGCTCCTTTAATTCATTGCCGGACTTTCCGATTATGGAGGAGGCAATGTCTAACCACCACCAACTACCTTAATAACTACTTCATTGGGATTGAGGATGGCCCGGCCAACTCGACATCTTTGGGACGTGGACAGCCCCTCGCGCTGCCACCTAGACTAACTGACCTGTCTGATGAAAAGGCGTGCTGGTCAACGCGAAGGATAGGGCGCATAATGGGAGTGGTGGCGCCAACATTGTGATGGTGAGGCAAGGAGTGATGAGGTGTGAGGGAGGTTACAGGGGAAGACACATGGCGGAAGGAAATAAGTGGAGGGGACAGGAGATGAGATATAATGGACCCACTCTTAGTGGGAGGCTAATCGTGGAAAGGAGCGGAACACATGGCAGGTGGTGAGTGGATGATGAGATGGACTAAAAGAGTGGCGATGGGGGGACACATGGCAACCGGGGAGAAGGGGCCACGTTGATTTAAAACAGAGCAGCTGAGAATGGTGGGATCGCCTGAGCGCTGTTGATCTGGGTGCTTTGATCTCGGCCGTTGGGAAGATGCGTGCTTGATTCCAGACCCCCCCCCNGGGGGGGGGGTCTGGAATCTCCTTGAGCACCATTGATCCGGGCGCTTTGATCTCGACTGTTGAAGAGGTGCACCCCCGATTCGAGACCCCCCCCCTCCGCTTAAAGGTAGAAAGGCGGGGGGGCTCCAGAATCTGATACACGTCGTTGATCCAGGCGCGCGAAATCCTGCCATCCAAAATTGATTTCCATTTAAATACGGACGCATTTTTCATCCCGAACTTAGGACAAGTGGGTTTTTTACCCATTCTTTCGCATTTTACCCCCCCCTTACCAGAAATATCGCTAACACCTGTATAATTTCCTATTCAAAGTAATAATAACACTATGAGGCCTACACTCATATACAACATGACGTTTCCATAAATAAGGTTGGCCCAAAAGAACATCACAAGCTTCGAGAGGAGAAACATCACACAATAGCTTGTCTTTGAAGGGATTGATGTCATATGACAGTCAACATTGTTGGCTGACACAGAGATCGCTTCCTTGGCGGAGCCATCCAATGGTGTAGGGTTGTGGGTGCGACATTTTTGGAAGGGCCAACCACTTGATGACCTTTGCTAAGATGAATTTCTTCTGGCTACCGCTATCAACGATGAAGTCCAGTGGGGTGTCGTTTACCCACATATTTGAATGGAAGAGGTTCTCTCCTTCTTCTTTCTCGTCTAGTTCACCAGGATGGAGCTTGGTAGTAGAAACGGTGGCACTAGGTTCCGCATCAATGATCCGTGTTCCCCTTTCCGGTTCTGACTGGTTCTGACTCAGAGTCAGAACTTGCATCTGATTCATAGGCTTTCACTTTGGCCACCAGTGAGTTCTTTGAGTAGAATTCAATAGTGTTATGCCACGGGCTATTATGGAAGTCACACCACTTCCCGATATCTTTCTTTGTCTTTTTAGTGTCCTTATTTGCTTGTGGCTTGGAATGGTTGTCCTGATACTTCCCATATTTTCTCTGTCCTTTTTTTTATGGGTTGGGGCTTCCCTTTCCTAGCTTTTCATGTGAGGGGTTCCCATGCCCAAATTGCCACATCTTTTATTTGAGCTTCTACTCGATTTTGATGGCATATCAGTATGCCATGCCCAAGGATGAGATGTCCAAAAATTTTGTTTCAGTCTGGATGTATCTATGCAGAGCACCGCGATACTTGAGTGCCATATGTCTCTCTAAATATTTGATACCCAGCTTGGTGCAAAAGGTATGGGATATATTTTTGAAATCTGGCACTGTTTGGTCTCTTTCTTTCCGCAGTGTCATCCATTAGGTATACAAGTCGTCATAACTTCCAATAGGGTAGTATTGTTCCTTATTAGCACCCCTAAAGGATTCCCAGGTGGCCGTGACTGTAAATAATGAGGGTTCCTCTATTTCCTTTTGCTCATAGAAAGTTTCCCACCAATATTTGACATGGGGAATGGCTTTGAGGAGCGCAAAAGTAATATTTTCTCTATTTGAAAAGTTATGGATAAAAAAATACCCTTCTAGTAGATTCAACCACTTGTCTACAACATCTGTGTCTACCTAACCTTCAATTATAGGAACATCGAAGTTTATTTGTACCTTGAAGGGGGCGACGCCTCTGCTCGAAGAATATGTGTCACCTGTTGGTAGCCTCTGAAGAAGTTTCTCAAAACTATCCATCATCTAGTTCCTCTGTTGCGTGAGGGATTCCTCAAGAAATATTTTGAAAGGATCTCCTTATCATCATATTTATTTTCTCCTTCCATGAGAGGTTGCTTGGGCATGCAAGATCTTTTATCCTCAAGAGAAACAAGCTCGAGACCCAACTCTTTGTACTCTGACCTTGTTGGGGACATGCATTAAGACTACAAGGAGAAGACCACTCTGTTACCTCTAATCCATATTTTATGAGAAGAAAAAAATGAATACATATTATTAATAGGTGCCTAACAAAAAATAATAGAGATGCAGTAAAACTATTTTTATATTCAATAAGGAAATAAGCTGAAACTGTAAAATGCAACGAAAAACAAGCTTGATGGAATGGTGGAAGCTTATCTCTGAGAAGATATGTGATGGTTGTGCTCATTTGCAAGAAGATCGTTACAATGAGGCTCTAAAGGTATTTTTACAATAAATAGGAATTTCAAAAACCCTACACATCCAAAACCCTAAACCTAGGAGATGAAGCGCCAAAAGTCATGTGGGCTCCGTTTGGGTAAGTCAATACATCAACTTCCCAGGGTTGTAACTTTTTCATACAATCTTCGTTTGACGTGCTCAATACCTCATTAGAAATATCTATTTGAGGAATACAACTTTTGTGTGAGCAACATCGAAGGAAATTGCATGTTTCTCCCCATTTTCCCAAAAAACGTTGTTTAGGGCCTCAGAACGGCTCCGGAAGTTTAGGACCCAAAAAACTGCTAAAAATAGTAGATTACCAAAATTGCCAGAAAACTATTTTGAGCCAGTTGGAAAAGTCAGGTGGCCACTGATATCTACCTAGATCAAAAACACTTTCCATTTTCATATATTCCATTAATTTATTTTTGTGCAGATGTAGGGGCCTCATTCAACTGGAAAAACATATTCTCTAATAATCTTAAGGATGCGATTTCAACAGTTACACAAGCACAACCAAGTAGCTTCCCCAACTTCCATATGTATTCATACCGTCTATACATAATGTGCATTGCTCACAAATACATGAACATTAGATGGATTTGGTTTCCTTTTGATGCCTCTATCCATATTTACTTGAAGGTTCTTTGGGAGCACGAATATAGAACAGATTATCAAAGGATATGTGAAGACTTCCTTGCCCCATTGTATGATTTTAATTTTTGCACCTCCCCGCCTTGTATGACCAACAAGGCCATAGAAGTTATAAGGAGGATTGGGGATTGGTACTTAATGAAACATGGTACATATATAAGGATATACAGTGCAATGAAACCACCTCATCTACTTCCTAGGTGCATCCCCGACCAACTTATGCTCCAAGAAGTATCATATCAAACTATCATACATAGGGTCGGAGGAATGTTATATAGATCGAAGAAATCAATTTGGCCTCCACTACCTCTTTACATTGGGAACTACTTCTTTGAAAAAACCAAATGCACCCAGAAAGAAGTAGACATCTTGCTCTCCTACCATTTTGGAGAGGAAATATTCAGGATACATGACCCCAAGAACATCGTCAAAGAGCATCTTCATAGCATGAGACTCCCTTACTAATAGACCACCGAGTTATGGGAAGAGGAAGGAGTACATCATAATTCCATAACTTATGACGAGGTTATTTTCAATAGGTGGGGTCAACCAAAGGATATGATCATGGATGAATAAGTTTCAAGAGAGGTAACCAAAAAATATGCAGAGAGAGATGAAGCTGAGAGATCTTCCCTAGTTTCCCTCTCCACTCATTCAGGTTCCACAGAAGAGGATGAAGAAGCATTAGCTGATAAAAAGATAAGGGACAAAGAGAAGGCATTGAAAAGGATAAATGATTCTAAAAATAAGCAAAAGTTAGAAGTCGACAAAGCTAAATCCTAGGAAGAGAATGAAGAAAAAGAAAAAATGGAGGTTGAAGAGAAAGTTCCTGCCGAGAAGGAAAAAAGAGTTAACTAAAGAAGCAAGGGTAGAAGCAAAATTAGCAGGAAAGGAAGCAACAAATAAAGTTGTTGAACAAGAAAGGCATAAAAGGAATGCAGATTATAGAGAGGGTGGCACACACCCAATTGATTTAGATGTCCTCAGAACATCCACCATTGATGCAGGAACATAAACAATGAGTAGCAGCTTAGGTCTTGGAGCTTGGGAACATTTTCGATCAACCAAAAAATTGGATCGCCGCAGTTTCACATATGATAGTAAAACCGTCTGAATCATACAAGAAACAGTTTAAGAAGTTCCACTAGTAGAAGGATCTCCTTTTTTAGTAGTGACCCAAGTTCCAGTCACATGAGGTTTCAGGGAAGACTCTGAGGCAACAACTAAGGTAATATTTGCATTCATGGATGCAAAAGTGGAAAATATACAAAGCTTGTTCCAACGGAATGAGAAAAAGGAAATGAGAATCAAAGAGTTAGAAGAGAATCTCTAGCAAGTTAATATAGATGAAAGAAGTATTCTCAATTTTAAAGACAACGCAGAAAAAGTGAGAAATGAGCTGGAAGGTGCCATCATCGATATGTATGCCAACCTGCATCTTTTCCAAAACATGGCTACAACAATTATTCAACAAAAGGACCAGATACAAATGAAGTTAACACAATACAACACTATCCAAGAAGGTATAGCAAACATTTATACTTGGATAGCCGAGAATCCTGATGTGCCTCCAGAATTGTATAGACCCTTGAAATCAACAAGGAAAACAAAAATGTATGCGTTAAACCATTTCCAATAGGTAGGGAAATGGGAATAAAAATAAGTAACCAAAGAAATGGGGATCTATTTAAGAGCTCACAAAGATTCTCAAGAGTTAATAAGGCATGGTCGACTCCCAAGGTTAGACAAAATTGGGAAGAATTTGGTCATGGAAGAATTAGTGAATGTGGTTCAAAAAAGTACAATTAGAAGGAGACAAATAGTCGAAGCATCAACCTTTGTCTCAACTGATCTTATTGATTAGCATTTAATACATTCTACGAAGCTCAATATTATGATACATGCTTACATGACAAGATTAGAGAAAGATATGAGTGCCTTGGATGATAACATTTCCATGATCAAAGAAACGCTGGAAAAACTATGTTATAGGAGGATTGAGTCACTGTATAACTAGTTGGAAGTCTGGACCACTTATCTCTGGAGCAAAAGTTCATAGGAAAAGGACATGCAATAGTTTTTCCTTTCATCTTTTTCCTAACTACCTCAAGTTTTTTTTGTTTTTTTTCCAGTTGTCATAAGAGAATGGAATGTGAATAGTTTTGTAACTGCCTCTTCAAGAAGGAGAAAAGAAAAATAGGAGTTACTATTGTTTGTATAAAATAGACTAGAGACTCCCTTAACAAGGAATTTTCTTTGGCTTTTCAAGAATTGTATAGACCCAAGAATTGTTTCGAGAACTTATGCAGTATTAATGAATATTGAGAATCCCTTAGGGCCTACATGTTATAGAAGGAACTTTGTGTAGAATCTGATCCAAGATTTGAACTACTTCAAGTGAATATATTTGTTGCTTCTATGGACTGTAAGAATTCTTTGTTTGTTATAGAATAATTCTTATACAATCTTAATCATTCTGCAGTTATTGGTGTTTCTTTGAATGTTTCCATTCCTTGAGTTTTGTGAGTTATTATAGTATATGTTGTTATGATCTAGACTAATCTAATTATACACATATGTATGTTATTGCTTCCAATCTTTCTCTTTTATACAACTAACTGTATTAAAGTTTTGTGCAAAGTTTTGGTTGAAAAATAACTCACTAGTTACTTTAGCATGCTCCTAGATAGGATATGTTAGCATATATTAGTTGTGTTTACATACATGGTCTTCATCTACATCTCTGAATTTTCACCCACCCACTTCATCGGTACAACAGACCATAACTAGTAAAAAAAACCAAAAGATAACAATAAATGGTAGTAGGGTCAAATTTCGGATGGGACTCCTAAACCAAATAGTGTATAGTCTACTGAGGAGTACCCCTTGTTGTTGTTGGGCTAATTTGAACCCCTCAACACACTTTTACAATACATCAACAATCTTGTTATATTGTTGTCATCCCTTATGGAGTGTTTCCATGAACCCTTATGAGCTTGACATGCACCTCATTATTTCTTTTTCCATCAACTTAATATGTTCCATAGGTTGACTCCACCTTAGAATATTTCTTCCCTTTATGGAAAACCCTTATTGAAACCTGAATACATTCTTCTGGATACAATATGCACATAATGTATGGATTTATACATTTGTGGGCACCTTCTAACTTATATACAACTTCATTTCTTCACTTTTGAAGTGGTGACCTTCATACCATGCTTCCATTGCGCAAACTATTAACCATAAGGGAAGCACTAATCCATAATTTCATAGCCAATCCCTGGAGATGATGCACCCTATATCCATGTATATACTAGATCCCTTTTTATCAAAACAATAGCACTTGGACTTACCATTCCTTTTTGAACAATTCTGGCCATAAAATACTTCCTTATCTATACATTGGTATCCTCTAGACTGAATATAAATTCACTTCTTTATCCACTAAATAAACTAATATTACACTTATATTCCACTGAGCAATATGATGCACATGAGTGGATTTCTTCTAGTGGATTCCCAAGCCTTCTTGGTTGCACCTCCACTCATACCTTATCATTCTTCAATCTTGACCTTTGATCATCTTGTGAGAGATTCTTTTCATAACACCCTTGACTTGAGTACGTCTACTTATCTTTAACAAAATTTCAACATTCTTACCTATCATGAAAAACCATCTCTCTACACTTCCATGGTCTCAACGTCATGCATTCCAATTTCTCATGCTTTATCATGAAACATAGATTATCTCTCTCTCTTACTCAGAATCCACAATTGGTATGTACATTTGTCATCCTTAAGTGTTTTTCCAAATTATAGTTCCATATAAAGTCTTCTGTATTACTCACTGAGTATAGACATATTTAGCTGGTAGCTTCCTTAAGCAATCATTCCACATTTTGAAGGCTTGACCCTGCATTATTCCTCATACCTGAAGATACCACTTTCCTAAGACAATTTATCTTTTTATCATCAACCCTAAAATTTTCTTGCAACAATTTTATTATATAAGTTAATAATTCTAGAAATTCTGATGAAAACAAGCATACAACAACAATTGTTAGTTAAACCTATAATACACTGTTCTAGTAACATGTGTACAATTTTGCCCCTTCATGGTTACCATAATTATTCAAATTTCCTATGAATTATATTTCTCTTCTCACAATTCTAGGTGATTGCATGGACTCCTTGGTCCAATACCTTTCCAATGAATTCTTTCTTTCTCAATTTTGAGTTTTGAGCAAAACGTTATGGCCATTTGAATATTACCCAAAAATATTTCAACCAAGTGCAATTGTTTTAACTGATTTTATGCATCCTTGCACCTACTCCTTTGAAAATTTGATAGGATCTCATCTGGGTTCCTTCATAATAATAATTTGGACAATATTTCCAACTTTTATCTTCATCTGAGCTCTAGGATGTTAAATATATTCTACTGAAGTTTTAGGCCAATTACTACTTTTGGCCCTAAATGCTACAGGTACCTTCTACCCCCTCCTGTTCATTTTTATGTGCCTATATTTCTAATTTAGCTCCATGAATGTGTTCTATGGATCAATATATTTCTATAAACTACTCATGTTCTTCAATCTAATTCCTGAGAAGCAAGTTATGGCCTTTAGAAGCTAACTAGGTCTTAAAATTTACCCTCCATTGTTTGACCTGTAACACCCTTATACTAACTCTGTTTAAGAATGGAATATATAATTAGAAATATATTGACGAGCTATTTCATTTCATTTTTAAATATTATATTAAGGGTGCACTATTTTTGAGTAGATAAAAACACTATTTAGGGCCTAAAAAATGCCCTGCAAAAATATGACTTGAAAACACAAAATTTTCCCAAAATTTTTGAATAATTTATGTTGAATTTAGCCTACTTATGTTGACAGAAATGATGACATGGCACCCGAATCCACCTGGAACCTCTAGAGGGATTCAATGTGATATATCGACCATTTTGGCCCTGCCCCATTGGCTTCTTACCTCTTCTTTCCCTTGTTATGGGTGTTAACACTTGTTGGGCCCTTCTTGAAAATTTCCTCTACCCGCAAGAAAGACTAGTGGTTCTCAGCTGCAAATTAGATTATGTATCCTTCTATCATGGTGCTAACCCAGAAATCCATAGCTTGCGTTACTGGGCAATCCAACCTCTGGAGTGCTGCTAAATTTTGGGTATCCCACACATAGATCTTCTTGGCTCGGCCCTAGAACTATGGAGCTTCTTGGAGCCTCTTTATCCAGTGAAAATATTCTTCCGGGAATTTAACCCAGAAAATATCATACTGGTCGCTCAATATTTAAGAGTAAAAGATTTCTTTGCGAGTGTGTTCCAATGATTTTCTCCTTAGTTCCGCTTATTTCTATATGAAGGCGTCACAGTTCCTTTCCCACCATCGATCAATGACAGATATATGGATCAACAACAACATTCTCCTTACAGGTTCCCTTTTAACACGCATCCCGACAACAAAACAATTTTGTTGGCGCAAATTTGATTAGATCAGGGTCCTTCTCAGGTTACAAACAAAAGGTACTGTGTATTCTAGAGCGCTGGAATTTTCATATCCTCCGAAGAGAAGAAGTCACACGAAGCGTTGCTAAGACAAATAGATAGGGAAGGGTAGGGACAAGGCTAAAGAGGATCCATAGAGCATTCATAACTCATTCATGTTCTTACACGAGAGACATTAATAGATATAGAACATATAAAATCAAGAATACACCCTACTTACATTGTGGGAAAGTACTTAACCATTGAACCATCAAATAGAATTCATAAGCCATAAAGAAACACTGCAACGCATAAGTAAACATATAAAGACACAACATAGTTGAATTTTGGTCCTGCTTAATATTATCTTAGGGATCTTTCTTAGATTACAAACTCAACATTACATAGTAGGGCTTAGTACAGACTTCTGTCATAGAGATCTAATTCTCTAATTGGGAGTTCCAATTCGTTATAGACTCAAACTTGTCTTTTCCTAACTTACAACAATTATCAACAACTAATCCAAAATTTTGGGAAAATCTGACCAACCTGAATCAACTCAACTCAGCTGATTAACTCACAAAACTTATGAACCAAATACAGAGCGATGAACCTACGAGCAGGTGAAAAATAATAATAAATGACAACAACAATCCACAAATACCCCTTTTAAAATTGTGTTCGGTCTTGTATATAGTTGGGTTGTGTCTTCCTTCTTGGTTTGTATTCTTTCTTGTTCTGTTGCAACTGCTTTTTGCTTCACTGGCATTGCATTGACTTCCACAACTGCTTTCTGTTGCTTCTTTCTCCCAGACTCTGATAGAGTTTGCGCAACTCGTGCTCGGTCAAAACTTGCATGATTCTTTCTTAAAATGAAGGGCCCAAAAACACTTGAGCGCTCGAGCCATGGTGCTCACCTCTAGGCTTCAAGTTCCATAGGACCAATAGTTGTGATCGAGGGATTTCTTGCAGGGGGGTGGAGTACTTGCCAAAGATATCAATGTAGGGGGGTACATCAATCAATAGTAATTTGACATGTGGATTTATTTTTGAGCACATGTCAAACTGGCGGGGGGGGGTGTAACATACCCAACCACTCACACTTTGGCCACACTACCTCAAAACGCACTTCTGAACTAGTTTTGAATTCTGATAAATTTTTAATTAATAAAGAGGCATGAAATATTCACATGTAGAGATAAAGATTCAAGATACAACATAAAAGAAATGAATATAATTCCATACACAAAAATAACAAGAAAGAATTCACATTAGAAACATGAATCTCACAGATAGTAATTAATACACATGTAAATAAAACCGTAACAGAGAGCACTTATCTTTAATGAAACGAATCACCAACTAGATGCAGGCCAAGGACGTTCCACCCAATCGTAGACATTGTTGTTCCAAGTCTCAACAACAATGTCACCCCCAAGCTAGTGATATGAATCCACAAGGATGGTTCAAAAGTGTCACTCATCTTCCCAACCAAGTCAATACTCAAGATATCAAAGGATTCTCAATGCACACAACAATCCAAGGTACACTATCTGTCTTCTATCCAACCTGCACAACCCAAGATAATGGACCCCCTTCTCTATCACGCAGTCCCTCAGGATATCCACCTCCTTCCAAGGCTCCAATGCATCTGGTCAAGAATATCCATGCTGGGACTCTTGAGATTCATGATTGTGAGAAACAATTAACATATGAAAAATAATCTCAGACACGCGGGAATTAATTCATGACTGGAATACACCAACAATCATTACAACCAACAAAACCATGGATCCTTTCCAACAATTCGTTTTTCTTTCCCAATCCAAGGTCAAAATGAATGAGGGATGACGAGTGGGTCAAAGAATGAATGGAGAGAGACTAGAATGAAAGGTGTGAACAATGAATAATGAACAATTAACAATGAGTGAGTGAGTGAGTGAACCCCCAAACAAACCAAAGATGGGTTTATATATTTCTTGAAATTAAAGAACCACATGACCTCCCCCCAAGAAGCTCATGTAACTAATATTATCCATTGAAACAAAAATGGGTAAATAAAACATAAAATAAATACTTATCCCCTCAAGTCCCCTCTCTTGTGGAATCATAGCCCCCTATTACTATTGTCCTTGTCCATCTAGCAACCAATGATGTATTTATTATTAATAATGCTAAAAAATTAAATTTCCTAGGCACACTAGCCTCTTTTAATTGTTTGGGCACTCTAGCCTTTCATAAATTAACAAAATACATTATTTAATATGGGGCTCAAAACATGGGTATTATAGGGGGTCTCCAAAATAACCTTCGCGCTAGTTAGGGCTCCACAATTGATTAATAAACATCAATTTATTCTTCACTGGTGCTAACTTAATTTTATAATTTGGGTCCATCGATCCTTGGCTTCCATGTGGCATCTTTGTATTAGGTCCATGAAACTGCATGTTAGTGAAATCCAATGATCAGTCAATACAGGCGTTATCCATGATCGACGACCCATACTTAACGTGGATCCCCAACATGAATGATTGTTAATAGAGGAGGGGGCTGTTGCAAAGAAAATTGGTGGTTTTCCTCCAGCCACCATTTCTTCTCCTGAGGGCACAAGGGTTCCCCACTTGGTGGCTTCCAAACCACCAAGGCACCCTCCATGTAACTAAGAGCAATATTGCTCTAGTGAAGTTGTATTCTGTGATTAGGAAGATGTCCGCCACTGTGGCTATAGGTCACCTTCCACCTCTCTCACCGTGCCAACATGTATCTACCATGTGGAAGAACATGTCAACACTCTGCCATGTCATCTGACATGTGGCCTCCACATCAAAAATGACGTCTTCGTATGGAAAATTGTCCCATTTTCCCCGATTTTTCCTATTTTCGAAAATTTCTAAAAATGCCCAAATTTCAAAAATATTCCCGTGAATGCCATTGAAGCTCTGTAATTAAGCTTGATATGGCTAATTTCAACCTTTTAACCATGAATTTGACTCCAACACATGTATTTGACTCTTTACATGTCAAATATCTCATGAATTTTGCTGCATAAAATGGGGCTTTTGCCCAATTTCTCCCATTTTTACCATGGTGCTCTATAAATTTCCAATTTCGGCCATATACAAGTTTGATTTTGTCCAATTAAAGTTCAATTTGTATAATTTAAACTTTTTGGGTTCAATTTTCCCCAAATTTACATGAAATTACTTCAATTTCATTGCAATAATACTATCGACGATTTGCAGACTCCCTCTGGAATTACTTTTCTGCAATTTTTTGTTTCAATGCTCTATTAACTCGGCCCATGAAGGATCAGTGTTGAAAACTATTCTTTGATACCACTTTGTAACATCCCCAACCCCAAGCTGGGCAATGCCACATCGAAATTCCAATTCAATTCGCTGATATGCTCTATAATGTCCCCATTACCAGAAACTCACCAAATATCCTTTGATACCATTTAATTAAATAGGTACTCTATATATAAACATAGTTATACGGAAAAACAAATATCACACAACAACATATATGCCATAAAAAAAAATTATAGTTACACACAAAGTAATCGAAATAAGCACATGATAGACACTTATCTGATGAAATAAACACCAATTGCATGTATACCTTCCATGTTCATCCCAACTATATACCACATTGCTCATAACTCTTAGCAGTGGGTCACTCCCAAGATGGGGCTAAACTATACCAAGAAAACGAAATCATAGTCCATTCTAAGGTTTGATAATCTACATAATTTCTTAGTCCAAGGTGCCGAACTATTGCAACTAGCCTACAGTCTCTCATTCTCCACCTGCTTGTCCCACCCCAGGAAGTGTGCCCCATCTCTGATCAATAGTCCTTCAGCTGCCCCACTTCCCTTCCAAGGATTCAAAAATAGGCTGAACATGAAGTCTCAAAGCCCTGGATCTATTTCCCAATGCATCAGGGAACAATTCCCAACAGTTTCTCACCCAAAGAAAACTATTCACAGGCCTTAGAACCTTCCTCTTCAACAACAACATGGGCCTGACAACCCACCTCTTCTGCAACAACAATATGTAGTACAAGTACTTGAATGGAAATCGTAGTCATACTATGGATCATGGGAGAGAATGATGGAATAATCCTTAAGGAATGATGGGAGTTATGTTGGCAAATATTGAACAAGCAACGATGATGGTTGTTTTCATTGATGGAAACAACGGAGATGGAAGGATATGAAGGATAAAACCCCTTGGGGATTCGGATGTAAGAGCTCAGGAGGTACAACATTGAAGAAAACGCGCGCAGCAAGAGATTACAGAGAAGAAGGAAGATAGAGATCCAGTGACCGTTGGATTCCATTCAAATTTCCCGAAAGACCGACAAATGTCAGATCTGCAGAAGTTGCGAAGGAGATAAGTCATCGGAGATTCGGGGATCGGGAGTTTATAATGTCCAATTCACTTGACATCGAAAACTCCGAAATCGCGATACGCGATTTCGCGATTTGATCACAGTTGTTAAAGCCAAGGTGAATTGCCGACGAGGCTGGACCGTCTATTCGTGTGGACGCATGGCAGCATGGAGGTCCCATCAGAGAATTGGGGATCGGGACTTTGAAATGTCCAGTTCACTCGACAACGAAAACCCCGAAATTGCGATATGCGA
Organism: Picea mariana; assembly: GCA_032191745.1. Lineage (NCBI taxonomy): Eukaryota > Viridiplantae > Streptophyta > Pinopsida > Pinales > Pinaceae > Picea > Picea mariana. The sequence continues at coordinate 37,597 of JASDQU010681481.1, forward strand.
TTTCGCGATTTGATCACAGCCATTAAATCAAGCAGTGATCGGGACCATCCACGTGTAAACAGGGGGCTTCATCGGAGAATCGGGAATCGGAGTTTCACGAGTCTCGTGAACAATGACAATGAAAACCCCAAAATCGCGATATGAGATTTCGCGATGTAATCACAGCCGTTGAGCCAAGATTGCATCTCAACCGTTGATTCAACCAACGAAAGCACACCACATCAGCAAAGGCACACGTGGCACAACCAAGGAATGACAGGTGTTAGACAGATTCAACACTTCAGGCACATGAAAGTCACGAATCAGAGTGACACATGGTAGGATCTAACATGTGTCAAACCATTGTGATGACAGCAGAGGCATCGATGATCGGGACCGTCCATATGAGGGATAGGTGTCGAAGATCAAGACACCGTCGGCATATCGGACATTGGGAAATCGGAGTTCCTGAGGTTGAAGGAAACGAGAGATCGAAAGTTCCGAAATCCCGAAGGTATCGAGACCGTCCACTTGAGGGACAGGTGTCGAAGATCAAGGCACCGTCGGCATATCGGATATCGGGAAATCGGAGTTCCTGAGGTTGAAGGAAACGAGAGATCGAAAGTCCCGAAATCCCGAAGGTATCGAGACCGTCCATTTGAGGGACAGGTGTCGAAAATCAGGAGTGAGTCGGCATATCGGAAATCGGGATATCAGAGATCCCGGGCACAAAGGTTTTGTGCATTTCGAAATCGCGATCCGCGAAATCTCGATGAGTGGGGTACAGCTGTCAGCATAGCAGCGAAGGAGGATAGAGGCGTAGTAGAGGCCAGTTGTTAGCATATGAATGGAGCGTCAAGATTTGGACGATCGAGAATCACCGGGTGAATGCATTGATGCATCACAAACCCCGTAGCCCCAACGGGATTAGGTTGTGATCATGGGTAATGGTCATATGGACCATTGTGTAGCCGGATGGGGCTAAAGCTCGGGAAATCGGGGATCAGGAATCCTGGACGCATGTACATCGTGACATCGAAAACGCCGAAACCCCGATGAGTGGTTTGACCGAGGTCATGTGTTGACGGTCTTATGGGGCCAAGGCATATAGCCAGCAGGGCTAGCATATGGAATGCCGA
>JASDQU010681481.1:38814-51067 GCA_032191745.1 Picea mariana
AGCATGGTTTCAGGGGGAGCATGGTACTGTCCACTCTTTGCCATTGATGTCAAAGGGGGAGAAAGGAGTCAAGTTCGAAATGTTTAGGGAACAGAGTCCAGCCTGATTGACCGAATGCATAGGAGTGTTGAGTCTGAATGCAATTGTTGCCATCAATGCCAAAGGGGGAGATTGTTGACAAATATTGAACAAGAAACGATGATGGTTGTTGTCATTGATGGCAACAACGGAGATGGAAGGATATGAAGGATAAAACCCCTTGGGGATTCAGACGTAAGAGCTCAGGAGGTACAGCATTGAAGAAAACACGTGCAGCAAGAGATTACAGAGAAGAAGGAAGACAGAGATCCAATGACCATTGGATTCCATTCAAATTTCCCAAAAGACCGACAACCGTCAGATCTGCAGAAGTTGCGAAGGAGATAAGTCATTGGAGATTCGGGGATCGGGAGTTTATAATGTCCAATTCACTTGACATCGAAAACTCCGAAATCGCGATACGTGATTTCGCGATTTGATCGCAGCTGTTAAAGCCAAGGTGAATTCCCGACGAGATCTGGACCGTCTATTCGTGTGGACGCGTGGCAGCCTGGAGGTCCCATCGGAGAATTGGGGATCGGGACTTTGAAATGTCCAGCTCACTCGAAAACCAAAACCCCAAAATCACGATATGCGATTTCGCGATTTGATCACAGCCATTAAATCAAGCAGTGATCGGGACCATCCACGTGTAAACAGGGGGCTTCATTGGAGAATCGGGAATCGGAGTTTCACGAGTCTCGTGAATAATGACAACGAAAACCCTGAAATCGCGATATGTGATTTCACGATGTAATCACAGCCGTTGAGCCAAGATTGCATCTGAACCGTTGATTCAACCAACGAAAGCACACCACGTCAGCAAAGGGACACGTGGCACAACCAGGGAATGACAGGTGTCAGACAGATTCAACACTTCAGGCACATGAAAGTCACGAATCAGAGTGACACGTGGCAGGATCTAACACGTGTCAAACCAGTGTGACATCAGCAGAGGCATCGATGATCGGGACAGTCCATCTGAGGGACAGGTGTCGAAGATCAAGACACCGTCGGCATATCGGACATCGGGAAATCGGAGTTCCTGAGGTTGAAGGAAACGAGAGATCGAAAGTCCCAAAATCCCGAAGGTATCGAGACCGTCCATTTGAGGGACAGGTGTCGAAGATCAAGGCACCGTCGGCATATCGGATATCAAGAAATCGGAGTTCCTGAGGTTGAAGGAAACGAGAGATCGAAAGTCCCGAAATCCCGAAGGTATCGAGACCGTCCATTTGAGGGACAGGTGTCGAAAATCAGGAGCGAGTCGGCATATTGGAAATCGAGATATCAGAGATCCTGGGCACAAAGGTTTTGTGCATTTCGAAATCACGATCCACGAAATCTCGATGAGTGGGGTACAACTGTCAGCACAGCAGCGAAGGAGGATAGAGGCGTAGTAGAGGCCAGCTGTTAGCATATGAATGGAGCGTCGGGATTTGGACGATCGGGAATCACCGGGTGAATGCATTGATGCATCACAAACCCCGTAGCCCCGACGGGGTTAGGTTGTGATCATGGGTAATGGTCATATGGACCATTGTGTAGCCGGATGGGGCTAAAGCTCGGGAAATCGGGGATCAGGAATCCTGGAGGCATGTACATCGTGACATCGAAAACGCTGAAACCTCGATGAGCGGTTTGACCGAGGTCATGTGTTGACGGTCTTATGGGGCCAAGGCCTATAGCCAGCAGGGATAGCATATGGAATGTCGAAACCCGATTCAAAAAGGCACGCGTAGGTTTAATTCAAAATTTAAATAGGAGCCCGATTTCCTCCGGGTAATAAATATGGGACCTGATGAGAGTTGAACGGGTCCTAGACCAATGGGCATAAGAAGGGGTCAATTCTCTTCCTACAGGAGAGGATGTGCAGAAGCAAAGGAGGACGGTGATAGGTTGCAGAGGTCCTTTTGCAGGACGCAGAGGCCATTTTCTGACAGTAAGGATAGCTACTGGCGGGTGAGGTCATTTGTGCAGGCAGCATGGAAGATTTGAAGAAAGAGGAACCTCCTTGTGGCAGTTTGGCGACAGATCTACATTGACAGAGAGATCTCAGTTGTGGTTTCAGCAAACATGAGATCAGAAACATTATCTCCAGGATTATTGAGTTGTTTTATATGTGTCCTTTGGTAACTGTCTGACAGTATGTAGATCTGTGTTTACTCTTGAGATAATTTCTGTAACTATCATAACCACTAGATGAAACTGCCTAATCCAGTGTGAAAATTAATGAAACGTGGTCAGCAGTGAGTATGAGGGTTAAACCCTTCAGCAGTAGCATTCTACCAGTAGAAACTGGTGCTATCTTCAGGGGGTTGAAGCTCCCTTCCAGGAAAGGCTGGTAAACGAGAGAAGGTTGTAGCCTTCTGCAGGTAGAAGCCTGCGTACTAGTATGATTCTGCACTAGTACATTGTTGTAGAATGTTTTCTTAATAATAATCATTGAAGACAGAGACAATAGCAGTGGTGGTTTTCTCCCTATTTGGGTTTCCACCTTAAATTCTGGTGTTCATGTGTCCTATTCATTTGTGTTAGTTTATTTTGTTGAATTACTGTTTAAAAGACATCTGATGAATGAAGAAATCCATCATATGATCTTTGGATGCACTACTGTTTTCATAAGAATATACAATAATTGGTCTCTATAAAGTAGACTAAGATTTTTCAGTGAAAGAAAAGTGAAAAATTGTTAATAGCTCAAAATACTGATTCACCCCCCTCTCAGTATTTTTCCAACAAGTTACACTAAATACCCCTCTTATATATGCATGTTCTTTTTATGACATATGGCACTTAAGGAATTCACTTTTCCCCACTTAAGAAACTTAGGATATATTTGTATCCATAACTTTAGCCTTTAAGGAATATTAATATAATATTTCATTGTGCTTAAGCCCCCTTATCTTATCCCTTTCCTAGACTCTTAGCCCCCTTACCCTTTCTAGTGGAGTTTATCCCCCAGACTCTTTTGTTAGGTCGGTTTGCAACAATGGTGTACTTTTATTAATATATGAGTATGATTACAAATTAAAATATAGGCACGCTAGCCTTTTAGCAACCCAGGCTCCTTGGCCTAATAATCACATAGGTGCTTTGGCCTCAAAATTTATTTATAAAGGCACTCTGACCCAAATTATCTTGGCTCACTAGCCTATATGTACATTACAACTAGGGCTCAACCTGGTGTATTACAATGCAGCAAAACATGAAGCTTGGTTCAAATAAATGGATGAAGAGATTGCAACAATTAAAAATAATGAAACATGAGAGCTTGTGGATCCTCCTACTGAAAAACAAGTCATTGGGGTAAAATGGGTGTTCAAAGTAAAATTATGTAGCTGATGGGTCTATACAAGATCACAAAGAAAGGTTGGTGGAAAATGGGTTTTGTCAACAACTAGGTATAGACTATAATGAAACATATCCTCCTATTGCAAGACTGAATACAATAATAATTGTTTTAGCATTATCAACACAATTTAAATGATTGGTTTATCAGTTTGATGTAAAATCAACCTTTTTGAATGGTGTTTTGAAAGAAGATGTCTATGATTAGAAGCCCCAAGGATAAGAAGATAAATAAAATTAACATAAGGTTTACAAAATAAAAGAGGCTCTTTGTGGGCTTAAACAAGCTCCAAGAGCATGGTATAGTAGGATAGGTAAATATTTTATGAAAAAATGGATTTAAGAGAAGTGAAAGTGAACCCACATTATATATCAAGTCAAATGGTAGAAATGATCTACTTATTGTTTACTTATCTGTAGATGAATTGATACATACGGGTGAGTGCATGCTAATGATGGTCTCTCATGACTCATTAGTGGCAATGCAAACCTCGAAAAACAACAATCCTTTAACTTGGAGGGATTATTCAAGGTACTTTTACAATGAATTTGAATATGCTGTAAGAAGATGAAATGTAGGAATTGAATTAGTTTTCTGAATATACAATTTTTATTCATAGAAATTGTGAATAACTATGTCAAATTTTATTTTTTCTAACAATGGTATTGTTGGCCCTTGACAAAGTTTTGGAAGAACCTTGGTCATGTTTGACCATTTTGAGACTTCAACAGGCTGGTCAAAGAATAGAGCGCAAGGTGAAGCGGAGATCGTAGGATCTTGCCAACTTTTATGGGATTTTTGGGTTTAGGGTTTTATGTAACGGGTATGGGATGTCTTCCCATGAGTTTACCCATGTTTAGGACCCTTTTGTAAAGTATAAATAAGTAGATTGGCGATGTAAGTAATATATAGGTGTGTGCTAATTCAATTGTAAGCTAAGTGTTGTGTTGTGCTAAGTGCAAGAGATGTAAGTAGTTGGATCTATGTGATTGAGTTAGCTTTGTGCCTACTGCGTGTTGAGAACTTGCAGAGATAAGTGCAAGTGATTGTAAGAAGGATTTGTTCTTGAACCTAGCTCGAGGAAAGAGGATCTGGTGAGGTGCACGCAAATCTCATGTCCTATGCAGAGTTGGTTTATGGCTCTGTGCATGTAAGAAGATTGACAGAAGACAATAAAGAAGAATAAGAGTTGGTGGACGTAGCCCCACACTAGGGTGAACCACATATATCCTATGTTGTGGTTTCTTTGTGATGTGATTTATGCTTAGTGTAGTAATATATGTTAGATGCTTTTGATGTAGTATCTTAGTGGTTAGTGATATGAATGAATGATAGATCTGGTTTATTCCTATGTGTTAAGTGCTTGGATGTGTTAGATCTTGGTGAGTACTACGATGTTCAGTAATTATGGTTTTCTCCTGTGTTGTGGATAAGGGATAAATATTAATGAATGCTAACTGCTAAAGTTCTCTGTTAAGTACTGTGATCACAGATCTATGTCCCATCTAGATTGTATCACTTGAGTGCTGCAACAAACCCTGCCTCTACGTCGAGTGAGACTTCATCTGCTTCGCAGGTGTTGCTAAAAGGGCTGGTAGTTAGGGTTTTGTTGGTGCATTGTTGAAGCGTTGAACCCTGGGTCTGCCCCTATGCCAACAAATGGTTCTTTTACTGGGACATGAAACTGTGATTGTTGGGAACTGAAGGAAAGAGAAATCTCTGTATGTAGATATGCTATTGTAGTGCGTGGTATTCTACTTGACTTGCAAAGCTCTGTGCTAAGAAAGGAATCAGATTTGAAGAAAAGAGGTAAGATATTAAAGCTCTGTGCTCTGATAAAGGTAAGATAAATGATTTTTTTTTGTTTGAAATAATGGATCTAGGTAGATTTTGTCCTAGTCTAGAAACTAGGGCACAACTAGAAGAAAGAATATTTGATATGAGTAGATCTGATAGAAAAATTGAAAGATATGTTATTCCTATGCATAGAAATAATGTTTGGACTAACAAATGGATGCAGGACCCTGGATTTTTTTTTTTTCAAGTTCATCACTGTGATCCCAGTGCGTAGTATAGGAAAGGTTGGGGATCATTTAAAATAAAGAGAGGATTAACTCTTTGTTATAGTTGTAGAAGATCGGGACATCTTGCTAAGGAATGCCCTGGTAGAGGTCCTAGTTGTCTTTGTTGTAAAGCTATGGATCATGAGGTTTTGGATTTCCCTAGAATGATTGCTAAAGTTGAAAAGATAAATGTGAGACAAGAAAACCTTGAGAAAAACCAAGAGACTAAGAATATGCTAGAACAACAGAAAGAATCAGAGACTATATTATTGCAGATTAAAGAAACACTGAATGATCATAGAGACATCAACTTATCAGAGACCTTAAAATAGAATGAGTGCATAGAAACAAGAATAGGATATTTCGACATAGGCTGTGTTGTGGATGAGGAAACATGGGTGAATATCATGACAGAAAGACTTGGAAAATTTTGGGAAACCCTGCTATGGTTCCTTCATTGGGAGGAATAAGACTATTTAAAGGAAAATTGATAACCCTATGTGGAAGACTTACCCAGATACCTATGGTTTCTCATGGAGAACGACAAAAGAAGAATTTGAGGTCATTAAGTTTGTTGAGAAAAATGCCCCATTTTATCTTTTTCTAGGAAGAGCCTTAATTGATAAAGATATGAAGGAAAGAAGAAGAAGAAGATATAGAACAAAAAAAGAAAGAACTAAGGGATTTCATGGATAGGAGAATAACGCACTTACTAGAAGAACATGAGGACAATTCGAATCAACTAAGGGCCAGAGACCTAGTTTTCAAAGCTGAAAGAACATAAGAAGTCTTAAAAAACTTATCCATGCAGAAGAGAAAAGAACCTACTACAGAAATAGTAACAGAAGAAGTGTTACCCTCAAACTCTTTAAAAGACCCTTAGTAGTGCAAAGTTACTATGCTAAGAGAAGATAAGAATAAAAATGGAAAGAGGAACCCAGTGACTCAAATCATAGGAAATAAAGCTAGAAAGCTTAGCAAGAAGAAAACAAAGTTAGAAAAAGTGCAGGAAGTTCCAGAAAGGACTTCGTAGAATGAAGACTTGTAGAATTTGAACTCTGCCGGAATAGTAGAGCAGCGCAGATTGGCACTTCACCATGGCTAAGCAATATGACCATTGGAGGCATCTCGGCCATTAAGAAGGATGCTCCAGAATGGCTAGAAACACAGTTATGGCCGGTGTTGGCACATGGGAAAGCCTACGGTTCAACGCTCAAGAGTGCACCAACAAAACCCTAACTACTAGCCCTTTCGGTAACACCTGTGAAGAAGATGAAGTCTCACCCAAGGTAGAGGCAGGGGTGGTTGCAAGACTCAGGTTTCTGCAACCTTATCTAGGACACATATCTATGATTATAACACTTAAATCACACTTAGCATCAATCCCTCATCAATATTCAACCCTTATTATAATTCACACATAGTGCAAAGCATCACAACATTTACTTAGATCTAAGATATTTCAGCACTTAGTAACAGTAACTAGATCATATCCAGTGTATTGGCACTAAGAATCTTCACACATATTAGATCTAACATTCATGCACATCTAATAAGCACAAATCATAAGTAGATCTATCTAAATATATGGAAGCACTTAGCAAGGAAATAGATAAACACATCAATATGAAGCACACAACATCACACACAGATTTACGTGGTTCACCCCCACCCTGGGGCTACGCCCACCAACTCTTATTCTTTATTATCTTGGTCAAGAAGTTACAAAACAGAGCCTCAAAAATCCTTATTCTGCATAGGAAAGAAGATCTGCGCAGCTCGCTAGATCCTTCTTCCTTGTGCTTCAACACAAAGCCTTTCACAACCTCCTATAATCACTTTCACTTAGCTCTACAAGCCTCTTACAGTCATTCACAAAGCATTTACAATCCAACTCCGATCACACAGATCGAATTACTAGCACTAAGTGTTGTGAGTGGGAAATCCCTCTACGGACTAGCACTTAGGGTTTTATCATGCATGCAGAAAAGACCAAAAGGTTCCTACTTTTTACCGTCATCCCAGACCTAATCCCCATTATTCTTAAGAAAATACATAGTTAAGAAGATCAAGTGAACATACCTTATTTTGGGAGTTTGATATCGATCCCTCTTTACGCTTGGTCGCTCTTTGACTGCAACTCTCCTCCCAAGGCTGACCTGAATTCACAAAATACAAACAAAGAACTCCACATGCATTTGATCTACAGATTAATGGGTTAGAGATTTAAAAAAAAAGTATGCAATAAACAATGAAAAACTCATATGGTGGGATGGGAAAAGTACTTCTTTATTATTAACTTCACTAAAGCAACTTACAATGATGAAGCCGACCACTGCTCCACGAACCTGCTCCTGGGCTCCTCTTCAACTGTCCTCCAACTGCTTTTCTTATACTTCTCTTTGCACAAGGATGGCTAAAGGTTGGGACAAGGGGAATGCTCAATTGGGTATAGTCTCTTTACTATGATTTCCCCCTTTCAAATGGGACCCTCACCCCTTCTTTTATAGGCTAGAAGGAGCTAGGTATTTGGTTGAATGACCAGCCATGCATGACTGAAAGGTTTAGTTAACTTGCCCAAAATTGTGTGTTCCGTCAACAACTTTCCTTTTTCCACGCTTTTGTAGGTACATGTGGGTTGTATTGGAGCATCTAGCGTGTACATGCGTGCAATAATGGTGTAGGGTGCGTGGGCCTTTATAAAGAGGGTTTTTTTAACCAGAGTTGTTCAATACTGGCTTGGAAAAGAAGGAATATGGGATGGCTTGATGTCAGGTAAGTATGTTTGGTGAAAATTAGGGTTATAACAGATGCCTCCTAATGTGTGAGGTCAGAAGAGAATCTGATGGCTGAAATACATTACCAATCTTTATCAACGTACCAAACCAGTGAGCCCATGGAGCAGAACTCAAGAGGTTCCATCTGCAAAATAACAATTGTCTCACCGAGGTGGGCATACCCATGCTCGGAATGGAATAAAATCATGGCTACCAATCAAATACACTGTAGATCCATGTCATATAACTATATAAAGTTTATCCATGAGCAATACACAGCGGATCTACATCTCAAAATAAAAAATATATACATGTATAGTATCCATTTTCTAGAAGCTGATAAGGCTCGATGGTTGGATATGAGGTCTTCAGAGCTCGAGCAAAAACTTAAAAATATTCAAAACTCGGGTAGCAGTGTAATATGAGTGTACGACTTCATTAGCCAGAGGTCTTCAATGGCTTGTCAATCATGGACTAGAGAATCTTGATGATCAGACGAAAGGCTTCATTGATTTCGAACAAAGACTAGATTGGAATTTTGGGATGGTCGAGCATGAAGGAAAGAGACAAACTGCAGAGGGGCCGAATCAGTGTTGGGAAAAAATTCCCTTGGAAAATAGCACGATAAATGATGAGACTCAGGTAGCATAGCATTAACATAAGTTCACGAGGCTAGGAGGCAACACAAACTCTCCATATGTTTGGAAGAATAGCCAAATGGAGGAGGACATAACTCAATGTAGCGGGAACAACTTCCTAAGGTCATATTAAATCCCAAGGCTTGACGAACAAATGAAAGGATGTGCTTTATCCAAGGGAGACTCATTGTTCTGCCAATACAAAGAAAATACTTTTCCCTTCCTGATTTTGGGGTATATTTGATTTTTTTTTTTTTTTTTGTCTTTTTCAATAATTTTGGAAAAAGAACAAAAGAATGTTACGTTACAAATGAGGGATGAGTGTCGCAAACATACGAGTTTGAGGCACAAGGACAATACTAATGTTCAAAGTAAGGACACTCGGGAAAAATCCCTCCTGGGGCCAAGGCTGTCAAGACGCAGAGGTAAAGTGCTACAGGGATTGCGTATAAGGCATGCTTCAGATGGTTCAATTGAGAGCAACATGGAGCCAGAATTAGACCAAATATGCAGGTAAGAAAACGCGGTTAACAAAAAAAACAATGGTAACGTCCTTCAATGTAAGTTTAATGAGCCCAAAGAAGGTAATATCGACGGTTTTTCATATTTAGAGAGTCTGAAAAACGTAAAAGGAGACTCCAATGGGGTACCTTTTTCGAAGGTAGTCTAGTGAGTTCGAAAAAGGGGTAAACTAGCACCGACAAGATGTTTATTCAAAACCATTTTAACGAGTGTGATAAAGACAAGATCACTTGACAATTTTTTCATTTTTAAGGAGTCTAAAAAAAGCTTAACTATGGACTCTGTCAAGAATGTTCTTCTGGACTATTTTAATGAGTGTGAAAGAATAAGGTCACTCGACGATTTTTTCAATTTTAGGGAGTCTGAAGATAGCTTAACTATGGACTCCGTGGGGGTTCCTTTTTCGTAAATTTAGTCCCTCAGGCCCAAAAAAGGGTTAAAATTATACCTAATAATACTCTTCTGGAGATCCGAAGCTTCTAGAGTATACCTTTGTTCGTATAGTTGACCGTCTGGACCGAAAAAGGGGTAAACTACCACCAAATAGACGTGACTTCAAATTTCAGTTTAATGAGTGTGAAAGGCCACAAGATCACTCGACAATTTTTTCATGTTTAGAGGGTCTGAAAAGGGCTTAAAAGAAGACCCATTATATTTTGGGATTCCCGAGGGTGAGGTCAAGAGTGATAAGGAATCATGCAAATGAGGATCAAAACTCGTAATCATGGGAAAAGCTACAGAGGACTCTTGAGCCTATAGTCATTAGTGACAGCATGGACACCGTCATGCAACTAGGATCTATCTAAGGCATCCATGTTATGGTAGGCTCTACCACCAAATTACGACACTTATAAAGCAGTGATGAGGGTTATGTGTGGAAAATCAGTGGGATTGATCCTATGGCAAAGTGAAAAAGACATCGATATGAAGAAAGTGGAGGTGGAATCCTGACTTAAATGCAACGAGTCAGAGAAAATGACTTTTTACCAAAGGACTTTCAAAATGCCCCAATTCTCAAAATGTTTTCCAAATACCCAAAGTAATATTTCCTGTGATCATCATGAGAAAAATCTTGAACCATCTTAAATGAGTTTCAGTTTAGAAAAAATGACAAAAGGGGTCGAAAATTGAAAAAAAAGGGCCAAAAACCTCTATAAAGAGAAGTTGGTAGCTCATTATCACCATTGTTAATTCAGAAATTGACTGAAAGCCAAAAGTGCCTCTTTGTGAAAAGAATTGATTCTGAGAGCTTCAATGGACGAAACGACCATCTGTTTGGACCAAGTGAGTGTAAACTCTCTCCTCTTGCAAATTAAATATTTCTTTATGCATTTAATTTCATGTTTTGGGAGGGCGTTGACCCTCAAAAGGTCGACCCTAGGTCCACAAAGGTTATCCAATGACAGGCCGTGTGTAAACTCGGGTTGAGTAAAAAATGCATGCATGTACACATGAATGTAATCATTAAAACCCATGTGGACCTTTTATTTAATGGAAATATTTTCAAAAAAGTAAGGGTTAACCCTCCCGAACTTAATTTTTTGCAGGATGTATGCTCACTGGTGGGAAAGAGAGCATGAGGAGATTAGTGCATTGGTCGGGGAAGACCCCAATTCTGTTGTTTCCTTAATGCAATGTGGGCTGCTAAAATTATTCCTATGTCCTTTTATGAAAGCACAACCTAGGCTACTAAGCGCCTTGGTTGATTATTGGCATCTTGATGCAGAGGCATTTATGATGGAGGGGCAGTCGCTGGTGCCAACGACTGAGGACATATACTTTTTGACTGGCCTCTCTCAGCGAGGGGAACCAATCAACTTTTGTACGTTTCCCTCGGGGCCGCATAACATATAAGAGTTGATTGGACTCTACTGTGAGGCAGGTACAGACAGGATGCACTCGCAAGTGTCGATAAGTAAGATATATGACTTAGCACTGCAGGCTATAGTGTTGCTTATCTGGCAGATTATAGGGTCTGTTTCTTTGCATCAGGTTTCCCGTGCACAGATGAACTGTGCAGTTTAGTGATTGAATGTGTGGATTTTTTATTGGACCACCACATTGTTGGACTGTATGAAGAGACAATTGACAGACTGTCATTCGTGGACTCAGAGGAAATTTGGGGTTGGAACCATTCTTTGCTCTTTCTTCTTTGAAAGAGTGTCCATTTTTAGTCCTTGAGAGGTGGTATAGGGGCATCAGGATTCTCTTCCTACGATATGCAGATGTGTAGTGTTACTGCCATGATAGGGGGGAGGAAGGACCAATGAGTTCTTTGATGATAACTTTTTTTCTTGGTTGTCGCGACAGATCCTAGTAATAGAGGATTACCCTTATGCTAGGATTTATTTCTCGAGAGACCCTAAGATACCGGTACCTCCTGGCGAGGAGCGAGGAGAGATGGGTAAGTTTTCATCCATTTTTTTTTTTTTGTGAAACATATGTAATTTCTATGTTGTTTTTTATATATATCATTTTTTTGTACTAGAGTATTTTGATAGATATGTGTCTATTATGTGCAGATGTGGGACCAGTGCGACCTATGGATTATGCGAGGAACAAGCGTCGTCCTTGGCTAGGGGCCACACCCGCTGCCGTAGGGGGACCAACAACAGTAGGAGAGCTTCCAGTCATTGAGGCTGAGATGGTTTTGACATGAGTTGAGTGAAATTTTACCTCGCTCACTCGCACAGTCCCCATGGCAGAGATTGAGGATCTGCCACCATCTATGCAACCTCATGTAATAAGGGCACCATGGACATGGGTCCGACTGTTTCGGAATTTGAAAAATGTTTTCGATCATTACAACAGGGCCCAAAGGCC
>JASDQU010681481.1:57186-75842 GCA_032191745.1 Picea mariana
CAAAGCTTCCTTCTATTAATTCAAATGCCTGTACATGGGTGTTCTTCACACAATATTCTCTGCTTGCTCTTCTCTTCTCCTGAATGCTTGATAATGTTACAATGATAAAATGAGGGTGTCCATATCCATTTTCCCTCTCAGACTATAACTATCAAATCTAGACTTAAACATCCTATCTACCAGCATTAAATCTATTAAATTCCGACTATGTACTAAGGACGAGAGCGTATCGCTCAAAGTCCAATACAATATACAAAAGGAGCTTTTCATAAATGCATCATTTATACATTGGCGCATCATCTTGCATGAAATTCAAAAAGTTTCGGCTGGACTTGTCCAGTTGTTCATTGCTTTCCATGCTGGCTCGCTTGTCGTGGGTGATGCTCCTGCATTATACTCCTCTGCTTAAAATCTTTCATGGGCTCCTGTCCATGAGCTCCTGCATGGTCTGTCCATGCTTTTGAATCTCTTCTCCAGTCTCCCAGCTGGCATCTTCCACTGGATGGCCCTTCCATTTGACCAGATACTCGAAGTATTGCTTCTGCTTGGTCTTTTTACTCACCCTCTTGTCAAGTATACACTCCATCTGTGGCTTCTCTGCAATCGACATCTGTTTCTGCCACTGGATTTCTGGTTGTTCATCACTTCCAGCTCCTGCTTCCTCAACTTTATATGGATATAAGTCTGAGACATAGAATGTCGGAGATATTCCGATGTCATCCGGCAACTCAATTTCATAAGCATTTTCTCCCAATTTCTTTAGGACTCTGCATGGCCCAATTTTCTTCATTTTTAGCTTGTTGTATGTTCCTCTTGGGAACCTTTCCTTCCTCAAATGTGCCAAAACTAGATCACCAACTTTGAACTGAATTTGTCTCTGATGTTGATCCGCTCTGTGCTTATATTCCTGGTTTGATTCCAACTGTTGCTCCTTCACCCTGCTGTGAAGTTCTTCCATCGCCTCTGCGAATTCTTCAGCGCTTGTGCTCTTAGTCATTATCTGCTCTGAGTCCCTCAGTTCAGATACTCCTCTCGGCTACCTACCGTTTACAATCTCAAATGGACTTTTTCCTGTGCTTCTGTTCACTGAGTCGTTGTACGTAAACTCTGTCTGTGGCAACACGTTGTCCCCACTGCTGTGGTGCTCTGTCACCAAGCTTCTTAATAAATCTCCCAGACTTCTATTTCCACCTCTGTTTGCCCATCCGTCTGAGGATGGTAGGCTGAACTAAACATCAAGTTAGTCCCCCATCTTCTTCCAGAGTGTCCTCCAGAAATGTCCAATGAATTCCGTATCCCTGTCTGATACTATGCTTCTAGGTAAACCGTGAAGTCTAACGACCTCCTTGAAAAACGAATTCGTGATATGAGTCGCATCGCTGGTCTTCTGGCATGGAATAAAATGTGCCATTTTGGAAAACTTGTCAACCACCACAAATATTGAATCATGTCCTCTTTGCGTCCTCGATAATCCCCGTACGAAATCCATGCTAATTTCATCCCATGACCTTTCGGGTATGGGTAATGATTGATAGAATCCCGCATTCTGCTTCTGTCCCTTTGAATGTTGGAAAATTCTACATCTGTTGACAAACTTCTTGACTTCTGACCGCATCCCTGGCCAAAAGTATGCTTCGCTTAGCTTTGAAAATGTCTTGTCGTGGCCAAAATGCCCTGCCAATCCTCCACTGTGCTTCTCCTTTAACAGATTCTCCCTCATGGAGAAATTTGGAATACACAGTTGATTGCCTCTGAACAACAGTCCATTTTGGATCATGTAATATATCCATGGACTTCTGTCTCTGAGAACTGGATTCTCAGTTGCTTCATATACCTCTGCAAAATCTGCATCACCTGCATACATATCCTTAAAATTTTCAAAACCCAATGTTTTGACCCGGAACTCCTGTAGCAACAAACACTTCCTGCTCAAAGCATCAGCCACTTTGTTAGCAATGCCTGAAATGTGTTTAATTACAAATGTAAAATTCTGCATATACTCTACCCATTTAGCATGTTTCTAATTCAACTTCTCCTGTTGAGTCACAAACTGTAGTGCATGATTATCACTATACAGAACAAATTCTTTCGGAATCAAATAATGCCTCCACTTCTTCAACACCTGTATGATAGCATAAAATACTTTATCATATGTGGAGTACTTCACTTTTGCCTCATCCAGCTTCTCGCTGAAATATGCAATTGGTCTGTCCTCCTGGCTCAAGACCGCTCCTATGGCAAAGCCACTTGCATCACATTTCACCTGGAACACTTTCGTAAAATACGGCAACACCAAAACCAACTGTTATGTGATCTTTCGCTTCAACAGATTGAAGCTCTTCTCTACCTCTTCAGTCCAATGAAAAGATTTATGTCTTTTCTTGACAGTATCCATCATCGCTGCGCTAATTCCACTGAAATTCCTGATGAATTTTTGATAGAAACTAGCTAGTCCATGAAAACTTCTCACCTCGAAAATATTTCTCGGTGATGGCCAATTTTTAATTACCTCCACTTTACTTGGATCCATCTTTAATTCATTTTCCGATATGACAAATCCCAAGTAAATGAGTTATGTCTTCATAAATGAAGATTTCTTCATGTTGATCAACAGCTTCTCTTGTTGTAGCTTCCTCATTACTGCAGCTAAATGCTTCAGATGTTCTTCTTTTGTTTTGCTAAAAATCAATATGTCATCCAGATAAACAATGACAAACTTACCAATGAATTCCTTCAGCACTTCATTCATCAGCCTCATGAAGGTACTCGGTGCATTCGTCAAGCCAAACGGCATGACTAACCATTCGGACAACCCTTCATTTGTCTTGAAGGTTGTCTTCCACTCATCGCCTTCCCTCATGCGAATCTGATGGTATCCACTTTTCAAATCAACCTTTGAAAAAAATTTGGCTCCACTTAAACAGTCCATCAAGTCATCCATCTGTGGCAATGGAAACCTATACCTGATGGTTATCTTGTTAATGGCTCTGGAATCAGTGCACATTCTCCAACCTCCATCTTTCTTTGGACTCAGTACCATTGGAACAACACACGGACTTAAACTTTCCCTGATCAGTCCTTTATCCAATAGTTCCTATACCTGCGTTTTAACTTCTTCGTTCTCCTGTGGCGTCAACCTGCACGCGGCCTTATTTGGTAAACTAGCTCCTGGTATGAGGTCTATATGGTGACTTACGCTCCTCACTGGTGGTAACGAATGAGGTAATTCGTCTACCACAATGTTAGCGAACTCTTCTAGCAGTTCTTGAATTTCTTTCGGCAAATCATCCACTCTTGTGCTGGTCAAAACAACTTTTGGTTTCCTGACCACAAAGAATTGTGGATCTTCCTTCTTCTTTACTTCCGCCAGAAGTTCCTTCCCACTCATGAGAAGTACAATACTTCTCGATTCTGGTTTTACTTCTTTTTCTTTAATTGGAAGTAGCATATGTGTTCTTCCATTCTTCTCCAAAGTATACATATTCATTTTCCCATCATGAACTACGTTCCTGTCATATTGCCATGGTCTGCCTAGCAATAAATGACATACATCCATAGGAATAACATCACAGAGTATTTTATCATTATATCCTCCTATCTTGATGTCAAATACGCACTATTTGGTGACATTTACCTGATGTTCCTTCTATAGCCATGAGACTTTATATGGACTTGGATGATCAGTCGTCTCCAATTCTAGTTTCTCCACCATCTCGGTTGAAACAAGATTGTTTGTGCTTCCACTGTCCACAATAACCTTGCACACCCTGTCTTTGGTTTTGCATGCAGTTCTGAAAAGTTTGTTTCTTTGTGTTGTGTCCTCCACCTCCTTCTCGGGTGTTAAGAGAACCTTACACATCATCAACGACCTTTCGTCTTCTGCATCTTCTGCCTCAGTATTTCACCTCTGTGCCTCAGCGATGTGAGTTTCTCCTCCGTCCTTCTTCCTATCTGGACAGTCAAATGCCTTGTGTCCATTTTTTCCACACGTGAAGCATGTGATGACTCCACCTCTGCCTCTTCCTCTACCTCTGGTACGAGGAAAAGTGTTATTATCAGCATATCCTCCGCTCTGTTCTGCCTGTTGCCTTCACTGTTCAGCGTGCTGACCTCGCTGTGAACTTCCACCTCTTTCTGTCCTAGTCTGAGGCTTTTTCCAGTCGTCCTTGGATTTCTGGAACCTATCTTGAGCAACTGACTTATCTTTTGGTTGGCTCCTACCTCGGCTCCGCTGTGCTGGCTTACGGCTTAGCTTCTCTTCGGCTTTCAACACCATCTGATACGCATCCTCCACCGTTCTGATGGTTGTCATACTCATCTCATCCTAGATATCATATCTCAAGCCATTCATATACCTGGCAACTTTTTCATCATCGCTCTCCCGATGACCTGCTCTAATATTGAGTTTGTAGAATTCCTTAGTGTACTCCTTCACTGTCATTAACTTCTGCCTCAGGTTCTGAATTCTCTTGAACAGTGTGATTTCATAATTCTTTGGGATGAACTTTGCATTCATCTTTGCAATCATTCGATCCCAGCTTTTGATCTTTTGCTTGCCTTTGGAACATCTATCTACTTGAAGCTCGTCCCACCATAATGTTGTGTGTTCCTTCAGTCGGGTGACAGCATGTCTAACCTTCTTATCCTCTTCGATATCCTCATAATCGAAGTAGGTGTCAAGAGCTCTAATCCAATCTAGAAGCTCTTCTACATCCAGATTCCCTTCGTAAGTTGGAATGTCCATTTTTGTCTTTGAACTCATCCGGGCGATAGCTTTAATTAATCACTCGTTGGCTGCATCTTCGGCTGCAACTTCTCCTTCTTATTAAACTTCAACATCGCCTTTGGAGTCGCTCAGATCTCCAACACTGGCTGTGCGTCTCTGCGCTGCTTCCATATCTTCAAATCTCGCTCGGAGATCACGTATCTGCCTTTCCATGTCTGGATTCTATGCTTGTCTTTCCCTCCTTGGCGGCATGGTGAAATTTTCCTTTCTTCTCTGCTACAGAAAGCAAAGAGATTTTCTCGCTCTGATACCACTTCATGTGTATCAGATTGCTTCTTTCCTTCCTCGCTCCTCTTGCCTAAAATATACAGACAATAAATCAGCTCTGATACCACTTTGACGCAAACCCGCCAACCAGGGCACGTCCGCTCCCACCAGGACCTTCTCTTCCTTCGGCCCGAAGAGCTGAACCGCTCTTCAAAACCCCTTATCGGGAGTTTTAACATCCACAGAATGCTCTCCTGACGATCTCCCTTTGACCTATTGGGAAACCGGACCTCGCGTGGTCGCGAGTCCTGAAACCACAGGATCGGGTCTCACCAATCCCCAAAACCTGATGAGATATTCACCCGCGTACTCCTTGCTCTTATCGGGAATTTTCCCGTCGGGAAATCGATACTTACAAGGTCATGAATCGCTCACCTCACAGATCCTCGATTCCCAATTTACGATGGCACTCTCTGCACCCCTTAGCTCCCTCCGGGTAACTCTTTCGCATGTGACCTGCTAGTCCGCAAGACCACGGTCCTTTCCCTATCAAAATTTTGGACTTCGCGAAACTAAAATGTGTAGGACTTACGTCCTCAGGATCTCCGATCCTCCGATCCCTGATGCCACTTGTCGTTATCTCCCTTCAAGGATTGACCCTTCGACACCTGTCCTCCACTGAACCGCTGTGACTGTGGGACCGTTGCGTTTCAGGATTTCGCGACTTCTCCTATTCTGATTTTTTCGTCACCGAGAATCCTGAATTGTCGATCCCCTATGCACATGTGAACTCTTTCCTCCATGTCACCGCTTCCTCATCACTCTATCGGGTATCGCAAAATTGCAGTTTCTAATGTAGCGATTCCATTGTATGCGAAAACCCCGAAATGTCGAACTCTGACTCCTCTAGATCCTCGGACACGCGTCCCTCAAATCAATGGTTCCGACCGTGTCGGGAAATTGTGGATTGTGATTCCATTATTCAAGAGTTCACAACTCCGGAACCCCGATATCCCGAACTCCAATCCTCCGGGATCTCTCGCCACGTGTCCCTGCTGTGATCAATGGCTAGGATCTTTCCTCGGGATTTCATAAACCACAAGGTCCCGATTCTCGGCCCTGTGAAAACCCGATGATGCCAATATCCCGATGTCTTCCCCGGGTTCTTCCTCTACTCCTTCGGGCTTAAACCCTGCTCGACTTTCTCGAGATCTAACGGCTGACGGGACTTTGCTGCTTTCTTTTGTGAATCCTGACCGTCGATTCCTCCTCCTTGAGGATTTCTTAAGAAGACTAAAGGTTCTTTCCCAGAACTTGCTCTCCACCGCCCGTGCTTGCAACCTCTGCTCGAAACCTTCTTCGACAAAAACCTCCTATGCCCTCTTTCAACGATACCATGAAGGTGCTATACCTCCTGAGCTTTTCCACTCTGTTTCTTTCAGAGGAAATTGCGCGCACTCCTTGTGCTGAATATTCAACAACTTCCCAAGTGTTGAATTCTTCCGACTTTGCGCACTTCCTGTAGCAGCAGTATTTGATATCCTTTGCTTAGATTTACAACTGAGACTTCTTCTTCAGCCTGCGCACTCCTTTCATGGCTTCAACACCCCAAATCCACTTCTGGGTGAATGAGAACAAAAGTTAAACTATTGAGCCTTCATCAACGCACTCCTTGCGGATGAATTCAACTGCACACCTTGCAGGAATCTCCTGGCTCAGATAGAGAAACAATTGAACCTCACTCTCTCTCCCTTTCAGACTTCAGTTTGAAACATGAAATCACATGCACAGCATATACAAAGCAAATGCATAACAAGAAGGCAAACATTCATGAGCATAACATCAATACACAGAGAAAAACAACACAAACCGTGGGCCTGAATCAAAGCTTTCTTCTATTAATTCAAATGCATGTACATGGGTGTTCTTCACACAATATTCTCTACTTGCTCTTCTCTTCTCCTGAATGCTTGATAATGTTACAATGATACAATGAGGGTGTCTATATCCATTTTCCCTCTCGGACTATAACTATCAAATCTAGACTTAAACATCCTATCTACTAGCATTAAATCTATTAAATGTCGACTATCTACTAAGGATGAGAGCGTATCGCTCAAAGTCTAATACAATATACAAAAGGTGCTTTTCATAAATGCATCATTTATACATTGGCGCATCATCTTGCATGAAATTCAAAAAGTTTCGGCTGGACTTGTCCAACTGTTCATTGCCTTCCATGTTGGCTCGCTTATCATGGGCGATGCTCCTGCATCATAAAGTCGGGGTGGAAACCTAACCTATATGCTCAAGTTGATCCTCTGAGGTTTTTCCCGTCAAAAGTGACCCAAAACTCCAAAAAAAATGTCCTAATACCCGATTATACCCTTCCAACGCAACTCCTGAATCACTCTAAATGGTTTTCAGTTTAAAGAATATGATAAGGGGGGCCAATAAAGTGACAAAAAGGGGCCAAAAAGTCTATAAATAGAAGCTAGCAGCTCATTATCACCATTGCTGATTTGGAAATTGACTCTGGAGCAAAAAAACCCCTTTGATAAAAGTGGTGATTCCGGGAGCTAGAGTGGACGAAACGACCATCCATCTGGACCAAGTAAGTATAAACTCTCTCCTCTTGCAATTTAAATCTTTATTTATGCTTTTAGTTTCAAATTTTGGGGGGGCATCGACCTTCAAAAGGTCGGCCCTAGGTCCACGCAAGCTATCTTATGACAGGCCGCGTGTACACTCGGGCAGAGGAAAAAATGCACATGTGTACATGCAACTGCCATCATTATAGCCCGCGTGGACCCTTTATTTAATGAAAAAAGTTTAAAAAAGCAAGGGGTAACCCTCCTGAACTTGGTGTTTTGCAGGATGTATGTTCACTGGAGGGAAATAGAGCATGAGGAGATTAGTGAGATGGTCAGGGAAGACCCCAATGATGTTGTTGCCTTAATGCAATGTGGGATGCTCAAGTTCTTCCTATGTTCTTTTATGTGGGCACAACCTAGGATATTGAATGCCTTAGTTGATTATTGGCATCCCGATGCAGAGGCCTTTATGTTAGAGGGGCAATCACTGGTGCCTTCTACAGAGGACATATATTTTTTGACTGGCCTCTCCAAGAGAGGGGTAACAATGAATTTTCAGACATTTCCTTCAGGGCCTCATAACATATCGGAATTGATAGGACTTTATTGTGAGGCTGGTACAGGCCGATCGAGATCACATGTGCCCATAAGCAAGATCACGGATTTATCACTGAAGGTGATTGTGTTTCTTATTGGGTGGATGACTAGTTCTACGGCTCTACATCAGGCGTCCCGTGCACAGATGAATGGTGTAGTCTAGTGATTAAATACACAAATACTTGACTGGCGCACTACATTGCTAGATTGTATGAAGAGGCAACTGATAGATTTCCAGTCGCGGACACAGAGGAACTTCAGGTTTGGGACAATTCTATGCTCTTTCTTTTTTGAAAGAGTTCCTAGTTTCAGTCCTCGAGTGGTGGTATGAGGACATCAAGCCTCTCTTCCTGCGGTTTGCAGATGGGCATTGTTACTGGCACGACAAGGTGGTGGAAGGACCAACAAGTCCTTTGATGATGATTTATTTGCTTGGTTGTCGCAACAGATCCCAGTCATAGAGGATTACCCTTATGCTGGGATTGATTTCTCAAGAGATCCTGAGATACTGGTACCTCCTGGCGAGGAGTGAGGAGAGATGGGTAAGTTTGCATCATTTTTTTTTTGTGGAACATATGTAATTTTTATGTTGTTTTTTAATATATCATTTTTTTTATACCAGAGTATTTGACAGATATTTGTCTATTATGTGTAGATGTGGGACCAGTGCGACCTGTGGATTGCGTGAGGAACATGCATCGTCCTCGTCTAGGGGCCACACCTTCTGCCACAGGGGTCCAGTAGCAGCAGGAGAGCTTCCAACCGGTGAGGCTGAGAGGGTTTTGAGACGAGTCGAGCAAAAATTTACCTCGCTCACCCGCACCGTCCCTATGGTAGAGATTGAGGATCTGCCACCATCTATGCAGCCTCATGTAGTGGGGGCACCACGGATGTGGGTATGACTATTTCAGCGTTTGGCAAATGCTGTTGATCATTACAACAGGGCCCACAAGCCCTGACCTTAGTTAGTCTAGACTTTTCATATGCCGAGAGCACTACTTGTATATATGTTTTGAGGGCATAAAGCCCCTTGAATCGTTACTGGTCATACTTTTGAGGTGCTTGTATCCACCTATGTACTCTGATGATTATGATATTATATATGGATTTTTATGTCTTTTTTTGTCTTATGGATCATATTTGCCTTTAAAAATGTATTTACATGTTTATGTGTATGTCTTTTTATATGTGTGTGAGATGCCAGTCTAAAATTTGATTAGCTAGAGTATCTGTAATTTGGTTTAATCTCCTAGGAACATGAAAATATGTAATATAATCAAAGCTTCATTCTAAGAGACGTACCTTAAGGAATCGTCGATGTAAAGTTGGATCATGAACACGGTAGACTATATTTAATTGAGACACAACCAGCTAAGCGTCTAAATAGACCCGGAGATGAGAGATACCAAATGACAAGTCGTCACGAAGCAACTCAATAACTGCATTGTACTCAGTGACATTGTTTGTGGTGTCACCTAAGCATATACTTCCGGGAAATAATAATTGGCCTCGAGGTGTAAAAATTAGCCAAGCTCTGTAGGCAAGCCTCCGAATGTGTCGGCTAGCACCGTATGTGTACCCAATGAACACCTCTGATTCACTTGACATTTGTCACAGTGACAAAAGATAACATAAAAAATCACACATCCATAATACTAAAAGAAACTAGAAAGTAATAGTACAAAGACTATACATATGTTACAAAAATTTACCTAAGGTGACCTACCTATGAGTAATACTTCTTGAGGTAGAGCCCATTTCTAGGCTCCGCCAAAGCATTTCCCTCAAATTCGACCAAACGATAAGCGCCATTTTCTAGAACCTCTTTTATGATGAAAGGTCTAAACCACATGGGTTTGAATTTTCCTGCCCCCAGGGGGTCCTTATCTTGGTCATAGACCAGGACAAGGTTGCCTTCAGAAAACATCTGAGGATGAATGAACCTATCACACTGACACTTGACTTTATGTTTTTGAGCCTCGTTGGCCAGGTCCGCATCATGACGCTACTCATTGAGCCACTCAAGGTATAATAACTGTTCTTCAAGTGGAGAAGTGTCTGGAAATAACTGTACTGCTAAATTTAGGGATGGGATATGCCATTCGATAGGTAAGACTGTTTCCAGCCCGTAAACGAGTTGAAAAGGTGAGAAACCGGTTGCAGTCTCAACAGACGTTCGGTAAGCCCATAATGCCAAGTATAACATCAAATTCCAATTTAACTCGGATGAGTTGATCATTTGTTGTAGGATGGTCTTAAGAGATTTATTTATAGTTTCCACCTNAAAGCATTTCCCTCAAAGTCTACCAGACGATATGCGCCCTTTTTTAGAATCTCTTTTATGATGAAAGGGCCGAACTATATGGGTTTGAATTTGCCTGCCCCCAGGGAGTCCTTATCTTGGTCATAGACCAGGACAAGGTCGCCTTTAGAGAAAATCCGAGGATGAATGAACTTATCATACTTACACTTGAATTTTTGTTTGTGAGCCTCATTAGCCAGGGCTGCATCACGATGTTACTCATAGATTCGTTCAAGGTATAATAACCGCTCTTCTAGTGGATAAGTGTCTAGAAGTAACTGTAATGCCAACTTTAGGGATGGGATCTGAAATTATATAAGAAAGACTGCTTCCATCCCGTAAACAAGTTGAAAAGGTGAGAAACTGGTTGCAGTATTAACAAATGTTCAGTAAGCCCATAATGCCAAGTATAACATCAAATGCCAATTTTACTTGGCCGAATTGATCGTTCATTATAGGATGGTCTTAAGAGATTTATTTACAGCTTCGACCTGACCATTTTCTTGGGGGTAGTAGGGTGACGAATTTTCTTGCCGCAACCTAAGATTTGATTTTAATTCGGTCATCATATGGATCTGAAAGTGACTTCCATGGTCAATGACAATTTCTCTTGGGATGTCGAACCTTGCAATTATCTAGTTGAACAAAAAGAGAGCTGCAATCTCTCCATCATATTTAAACGTTGGCATAGCTTCGACAGTGCTCCCTTGCTGAAGGAGGTTTACAGGCAGTGTAATCAATCCCCCATTTGGTGAAGGGACCAACTATGATGACAGGAAACATGGGAGCGAGTTGTGCCCTCATCTTCCGAGAGAAGATTTGACATGGGTGGCACTTCTTGACCGATTCGATACAATCTTTGATTAGTGTCGGCCAGAAGTAACTGGCTCGTAAAATATTTTTTGTTGTTTCCAACCCAGAAAAATGATCGCCACATGCTCTAGTATGGAAATTGTTAAGCACGATTTATGCTTCTTCATGAGTGACTGAAGGCTTCATTGATGATCATACTGAAGGCTTCATTGATGATCAGACTGAAGGCTTCATTGATTTTGAACAAAGACTAGATTGGACTTTCGAGATGGTCGAGCATGAGGGAAAGAGACAAACTGCAGAGAGGACAACTCAGGCTTGGAAAACCTTCCCTTAGACAATAGCACGACAAATGATGAGACTCAGGTAGCATAGCATTAACATAAGTTCACGAGGCAGGAGGCAATGCAAACTCTCCATATGTTTAGAAGAATAACCAAACGGAGGAGGAAATAACTCAATGTAGAAGGAAAAGCTTCCTAAGGTCATATTGAATCCTATGGCTTGATGAAAAAACATAAGGATTTGATTTATCCAAGGGAGACTCATTGTGTTGTCAATACAAAGAAAATACTTTTCCCTTCCTATTTTTTGGGTATATTTGATTTTTTTTTTTGTCTTTTTCAATAATTTTGGAAAAAGAATAAAATAATGTTACGTTACAAAGGAGGGATGAGTGTCGCAAACATATGAGTTCAAGGTGCAAGGATAAGACTGATGTTCAAAGTAAGGACACTTAGGAAAAATCCCTCTTGGGGCCAAAGGTGTCAAGACGAAGAGGCAAAGTGCTACAGGGCTTGCGTATAAGGCATGCTTTAGATGGTTTAGTTGAGAGAAACATGGAGCTGGCATTAGACCAAAGATGCAGCTATGCAAACGGGGTTAGCAAAACACACAATGGTAACATCCTTCGATGTAAGTTTAACAAGCCCAGAGAAGGTAAGCTCGGTGGTTTTTCATATTTAGAGAGTCTGAAAAATGTGAAAGGAGACTCCAATGGGGTACCTTTTTCGAAGGTAGTCTAGTCCGTTCGAAAAAGGGGTAAACTAGCAACGAAAAGAAGTCTATTCAAAACCATTTTAATGAGTGTGATGAATACAATATCACTCGACGATTTTTTCATTTTTAAGGAGTCTGAAAAAAGCCTAACTATGGACTCCGTTAGGAATGTTCTTCTGGACCATTTTAATGAGTGTGAAAGAATAAGGTCACTCGATAATCTTTTCAATTTTAGGGAGTCTAAAAAGAGCTTAACTATGGACTCCATGGGAGTTCCTTTTTCATAAATTTAGTCCCTCAATCCCGAAAAAGGGTTAAAATTATACCTGAGAATACTCTTCTAGAGATCCGAAGCCTCTAGAGTATACCTTTATTCGTATAGTTGACCGTCAAGACCAAAAAAGGGGCAAACAACTGTCGGATAGAAGTGACTTCAAATTCCAGTTTAATGAGCATGAAAGGCCACAAGATCGCTCAACAAGCTTTTCATGTTTAGAGGGTCTGAAAAGGGCTTAAAAGAAGACCTGTTACATTTTGGGAGTCCCGAGGGTGAGGTCAAGAGTGATAAGGAATCATGCAAATGAGGCTCATAATCAGGGGAAAAGCTACAGAGGACTCCCGAGTCTATAGTCATTAGTCACATCATGGACAACGTCATGCAACCATGATCTATATAGGGAATCCATGTTATGGTAGGCTCTACCACCAAATTACAACACTTCTAAAGCAGTGATGAGGGTTCCCCGTCGCAAAATCGATGGGATCAATCCTATGGAAAAGAGGAAGATACATCGAGATGAAGAAAGTGGAGGTGGTATCCTGACTTAAATGCAATGAGTCAGAGAAAATGATTTTTTACCAAAGGACCTTCAAAACACCCCAACTCTCAAAATTGTTTCCAAATATCCAAAGTAATATTTCCCGTGATCATCCCGAGAAAACTCCCGAACCATCTTAAATGAGTTCTAGTTTAGAAAAAATGACAAAAGGGGACAAAAATTGACAATAAAGGGCCAAAAAACTTTATAAATAGAAGTTGGTAGCTCATTATCACCATTGTTAATTCAGAAATGGTCTAAAAGCCAAAACTGACTCTTTGTGAAAAGAATTGATTCTGGGAGCTTCGATGGATGAAATGATCATCTGTTTGGACCAGATAAGTATAAAATCTCTTCTCTTGCAAATTAAATCTTTCTTTATGCATTTAATTTCATGTTTTTGGGGGGCGTCAACCCTCAAAAGGTCGGCCCTAGGTCCACACATGTTTTCCAATGACAGGCCGCGTGTACACTCGGGTAGAGTAAGAAATGCACATGTGTACATGCAACTGTAATCATTACAGCCCGCATGGACCTTTTATTTAATATAAAAAATTTCAAGAAAGAAAGGGTTAACCCTACTAAACTTGCTTTTTTTCAGGATGTATGTTCATTGGAGAGAAAGAGAGCATGAGGAGATTAGTGCATTGGTCGGAGAAGACCCCAATGTTGTTGCTGCCTTAATGGAATGTGGGCTGCTAAAATTATTCCTATGTCCTTTTATGCGAGCACAACCTAGGCTACTAAATGCCTTGGTTGATTATTGGCATCCCGATGCAGAGGCCTTTATGCTGGAGGGGCAGTCACTGGTTCCAATGACTGAGGACATATACTTTTTGACTGGCCTCTCTTGGCGAGGGGAACCAATCAAATTACGTACATTTACCTCGGGGCCGCATAACAGATCAGAGTTGATTGGACTCTACTGTGAGGCAAGTACATACAGGACAAGCTCGCAAGTGTCAATAAGTAATATATCTGACTTAGCACTATAGGCTATAGTGCTTCTTATCAAGAAGATTACAGGGTTTATTGCTTTGCATCAGGCTTCCCGTGCACACATGAACCATGAATTCATTGCTTGAATGCGCAGATTTTTTATTGGACCACCGCATTCTTGGACTGTATGAAGAGACAGCTGACAGACTTTCGTTCATGGATTGAGAGGAAATTTGGGTTTGGAACCATTCTTTTCTCTTTCATCTTTGAAAGAGTGCCCAGTTTCAGTCCTCGAGAGGTGGTACGGGGACATCAGGCTTCTCTTCCTGCAATATGTAGATGGGCAGTGTTATTGCCACGATAGGGAGGATGAAGGACCAATGAGTGCTTTGATGATAATTTTTTTTCTTGGTTGTCACAACAGATCCCGATCATAGAGGATTAACCTTATGCTGGGATTGATTTCTCTAGAGAACCTGAGATACTGGTACCTCTTGGCGAGGAGCGAGGAGATATGGGTAAGTTTGCATCATTTTTTATTTTTTTTTGTGAAACATATGTAATTTTTATGTTGTTTTATATATATATCTTTTTTTTGTACCAAATAATTGTTAATGTTTAAGCCATTATTATAGATGTTTGCATTTCATTAGATAACAATAACATAATCCAAGTTCACTGATAAATACACAATCACAAGAGACACAACATTTATCCTGGGAAACCCTCTAGCAGAAGAAAACCCAGCAAAACTTCCTTAATATAGATATCCAATAGAATGCCAAGAGATCTCTATGCTAAAACATAAAGTCCTCTCTAAGATATGTGCCACTCTCTCTCTCCTTTGCCGGTAATAGATCAAAACTTGTCTCTCAAACTGAGCAAGTGAGTTTTGTCTAAGTGAGGTGCTAGCCTCCTTTATTTATACAAGTCTAGAACGTGTGAAGTGTCTCTTCACTGGCAGGGCCGAATTCTCAAACTGGGTGGGTAAACCCACCTTTATTACATTTCTAGGTCTCTTTAATAACTGTTGGGGCTGACTTCTTATTCGACCTATTACAATTGTCTTTTGACCAATCCGCAAAAGGGGATTTGTTCCTATTACAATAACCGACATGATCAATCTATAATGGGGATTGATCCTATAAATAATATATCAATAATAATAGGAATTCTCTTTGTAGTTACAACATTTCAACACTCCCCCTTAACAAGAAGGGTATTCTTCAGCAACATCATGCGAGAGAGAGAGGAAAACATCATCAAAAACATCAGGTGGGAGGACAACATCATCAATATCATCTTGGCTGGCGTATCTCTAAATCATTGGAAGTTTTCTTCATTGGAAGCATCATCATTCTCAAAGGAATGCCATCATCATCTGCATCAATATGTATTAGTATAAAAACTGATACATCATCATCATCACAATACAAGACTGGATTTATGTCACAACTATAAAGGTGGAATCTCAATACTTGTGTCATCTCATCGTCTTGCTTTACGTCATAGCACTTATGCTAGAAGCAAGATACTCATCCTTCTTTACATCACAACCATCAGGTTGGAAGCATGATACTAGATTGGCTTTACATCACAACTATCTAGCTGGAAGCTCGGTACTAGTCTCATCATATCATCTTTATTTATGTCACAACACTCAAGATGGAAGCAAGATACACATCCTAGTTTACAGCACAACCATCAGGTTGGAATCAGGATACTAGACTGGCTTTATGTCACAACTATCTAGCTAGAAGCTCAGTACTAGTCTCATCATATCATCTTGCTTTATGTCTAACAGCTTGGTCAGAAGCAAGGAACATCTCTTCTTGCTTTACGTCTGAAAAATCGGTCAGAAGCAAGGAACATATCATCTTGATTTACGTCTGACAGCTAGGTTAAAAGCAAAGAACATCTCATCTTGCTTTATGTCTGACAACTAGGTCAGAAGAAAGGAACATCTCATCTTGCTTTACGTCTGACAACGAGGTCAGAAGCAAGTAACATCTCATCTTGCTTTACGTCTGAAAACAAGGTCAGAAGCAAGGAACACATCACATATTGATTTACATCTAACAACTGGGTCAGAAGCAAGGAACATGATGCAGGAGCATCTCTCCACGTTGGCCAACTAGCCAGCCAACCACGTCAGCAGATTCAAATCACGTGCATTCAAAGATGAAGAGAGGTGCAACCCTCGTTTTTTATTTGAATGAATGTAATTAAATGTCTTAGGCTGTTGAGTCATGAAGCCATTCCTTTGTGCAGGTTGTATATAGGAAGGCCTTTAATGTTTTGTAAGGCTGAGATCTAGATCTGGATTGTGGACTAGACAGTCGATTCAATGCCATTGAATAGGGTAGGTAGATTGGAGGGAAGATCTCGAAGAGCCCCTCAGGTAAAAGATCGAATGAATCTCATTTTGTAATAGTTAGAGTCGAGTAGAGTGTGCATAGAGAAGGATCCGAGACTTTGTTGAAGTCCATGCTCAGGAACACCTTGTAGAAACCGACATTTTCCATTTTAATACAAACAACAATTTTTCCTGCATATTTCTTGTGTTGAATGAATGTCTGTGAGTGTTCATTTTATGCTGTAGATGTATGCTAGACATTTGCAGGTTGTTTGATTTTAGGTTTGAGAGGTCTTTGAGGCTTCATACTAGGAGAGTCTGAAAGAATGCTATGGGTTCTGATAGCCGTGCACAGAGGGTGCATTTCTGAATTCTGCGGGTTCAGACAGAGGCGTGCCAGGTGGGCACATGAACTGGAATCATCAACTCAGGAGAATAACTTTGAGGTTGCTGAACACCTTAGGAGGCAAGGGCTATGTAGGAGGGACACAGTTGCAGACAGAGGCTCTTGTGAGTCCCGTGAAGCTCTGCTAAGTGGGCATTGAGTAGCTGCAAAGAGTGCACAGAGGAGGAACTATGTTGTGAGTTCAAAAGAAGACAGAATCACTAAGGATTCTGAGGGATCTTCCAGGAGGGCATTGAGAAAGTGCATAGGGTGCATAGGAGAGGACAAAACTATTGGAAGTTCTGTGAGAAGACACTCTGCCAGGAGGGCATTGAGTAGATGTGCATATAGGCACATGAGAAAATAACTCTTTGAGTTTTGGGTTTGAAGAAGATCCCACTGAAGGATCTCTGCAGGGTTGCTAAACACCCTGAATACTCAGAAATAGGTTTCTTAAGTTGAGGATAACCAGAAGGGCATTACATTATCCAGTAGGAGGAGAAAGGGGAAGGAACTATTTTCTTAGAATTCTGGGTGAGAAGAAAATATCAGGACGGATAGCACCTTTGTGTGCGTGTGAAGACTCTGCAGAGGCGCAGAAGTCATAGAATCCTTTGAGGATTCGACAGAGAATCTCAGGAGGAGTAGTGATTTCGGTGCACAGAGTCGTAGCTGGAAGGAGTGCAGAGGTCAAAGAACTCTTTGGAGGAGTTAAGAGTCTATAAAGCTCAGGAGAGATAGCATTTTCATATGCGTAGGAAAGGACTCAGATTCGTGGAGCTCGTAGAGGAAAGGCAAAGGTTGAGGCCTTTTGGACACTTGGAATTCTTCCAAGCATTGAGGAGAAAGCGTAGAAGCTAAGGAGGAGCAACAACGACCATTGGATCCAGCCAGAGAGATCAGGACCGTTGAAAGGTTTCCACATCCAGGAAGGAGTAGGAGGAGCACCCAGGACAGAAGAAGTCGGAACCGTCAGATGTTAGCCAAAGAACTCGACAGCCGTCAGATCTATTGAGAGTTGCGGGGGAGTTAGGCCCTCATATAGCGAAACAAGAGGGAGGAAGTCCCGAAAGGAATTGGCCATCGAGATATCGACATTCGGGAATTTGAAAATCTCGAGGACAGGATATTGAGAATCTCTAGGCTGAAACCCAGAAACAGATCTAAACCGTCCATTGGTTGGGACACGTGGCGGAGATCGAGAGTCTGTCAACATTTTTCATGTCGGGATTTCGAGGATCAAAGCGACAAGATGCCGGGACATTTCGGCATTTGATTTCATGAAATTGCGAAATGGATGTGGACCGTCTATATTGAGGGGATGCGTGGTAGAGATCAAGGCCTTCGGGAAAAATCCTGAAAGGGGAGAGTCCATCGACATATCGGGATTCGGCGTTTTGCGAATCCTAAAGACAAGACATTTGAAACATTTCGGCATTTGAAATTGCAAAATACCGAAATGGGTTTCCTAGCTGACGTCATATCAGGAAATCGGAAATCGAAACTTCGAGGGTTCTGAGGACAAGGCGTCTAAGCATTACGATGTTTTAAAACCCGAAATAGCGAAAGGAGGAGAGAAGGCTGGGACAAGCGCCATATCGACATTTCGCGTATCGACACTTTAGGGGTCTAGAGGACAAGAGGTCGAGTGCTTGGGTTGCAAAACCCTGAAATAAGGTCTGGGTCATACGAATAGTGGTCACATGGACTAGGAGTGTTATCCACATTTTTGGTTATCAAGATGATATTATGATTATGTCATGATGATGGAAGATCAAACTCTTCATTAAGAACATTTTCCTGAAGAAGGTTACACTTGTCATTTTCTCAAAATCATATTTTGAAAATAGTTCGCAGGCT
>JASDQU010681482.1:28007-46703 GCA_032191745.1 Picea mariana
AAGTCACAAGAGAATGCCCACACAAGGCACAAGGAGAAATCCCATGAAGCCAAATTATTGCACTATGAAGCCAAAAATATATAAAATAAGAAATATATTAACAATGTAAAAAAAAAAGGGTAAGAAAAATGTTGGGCCTATCCATCTAGCCCTATCTCTAATTATGAGACCGCTCTAATTATGAGCTTGAGGGCCAGACTTCCATCACTAAGAAGTACCAAACATAAGAAATATCCACACCAAATAATCTTGGTTTACTTCTCCCTTGAAATGATCTTGGTTTTATTTTCTCGGTATCCTTTGTAGTTTGGATAGACTTCATAGGAAGAGATAAGAAACCCTCTTTGGAGGATTCTACTACCTGAATATGGACCCACACTTGTTTCCCAAACTTTTGACCTGAAGGTGTCATCAAACGCCAGTATGAGATATATCGTCTAGGATGCATAGGGGCAATAAAATGGACGACGGCATCAAAATCCTCATCCACGGGACAACCCTTCTCTGAATCTCCAGTTTGACCTCATTTCCAGCTCCTAAATCAATCATCGCAAATATCACTAGTTTGGTATGTTGGGGCCATGGCAGTGTACCATTATTGCATAATCGCCATATCTTAGTAAAATGAGTCCTCGGAGGTAATTGAGCTCCATCAAAGACAATAACATATTTAACAAAACAAAAATTAATATTTCCTAGAGGCCGAGGAGGAGAGCTCACATAGAGCTCACACCAATATAATAAAATAAAATAAAATAAAATAATTGGGTTGGTTGCCTTCAAGCCTTAACTTTCAACCATAGAACCAAGTACGAATGTCGAGTTGCAACCATCGTGCCCAAGACCGAGCGCCATGGCTGAATGAAGGATCCCATGAGGGGAATTCATTGCTTAACCCTCAACACCAGTGTGCCACCACGAGGGAAGGATCCCATGAGGGGAATTCATTGCTCAACCCTTAACACCAGTGCGCCACCACAAAGGACGGAGCCCACAAGGGGCATTCATGCTCAACCCTCAACACCAACGCGTCACCACAAAGGAGGAACCCACGAAGACCATTCTTTTAGCACTACGCATCCCTCTATGCATAACACATCCACAAATCAAAGCCTAGTGCCCAAATTGCTAAGCACCAAGCCCACGAAAAGCACACATGAGCCAAGACAAATACATGAGGAGAGGAACCCACAAAGGGCATGTAGCTCGATACACAGTGTGCTACGAAGAGAGCCCACAAAGAGCCAAGCTTGTGCACTATGCCAAGCACCGAACCAATCCCGAACAAAGAAACACAACTGTCGCCCGAGCGATTTGAACTCTCCTGGGAAACCCCATGTACTTAGAAGGCACACACGCCTGAGCCACCCCGCCATAGAGACTAAGAACACAAGTCCAATCCAAGGCCAAGTTGAAAGGAAGATTTAATCGAGGATCCAAAGAGAGAAACCTTGGCCTGCAGTTGCGGAGTGGAAGAGGCGGTGGGGGAAGGAACGTTGTGTGCGGGTGAGAGTTTGTAGGGTTTTGGTACTGAGAGCGAGGGGCGCACGTGGGCCTCATGCGAGGACCCATGATGCCAAATTTTTTTAATTCTTTTTAATTCTTTTAAATTTTAATTCTTTTAAATATTAATTATTTTAATTATAAAACTCAAACTATTGTTATAAGGTATAAAATAATAATAATAATAATAATAATAATAATAATAATAAYTAAAGTGATTAATTAATGTATGGMTTRTWAATTAAAGTGATTAATTAACATTACYTTAAATTAATATAATKCTATTAAGGGTAATGTSATAAWTTTTTAGTTAATCAATTATAAAAGATTATTAAATAAGAGAGGGTTTAATTAATTATAAGGTATATAAGGATATCAGGGTTAGAAGACATGTTATAATGCATGTTAAGGAAATACCCAAGGGTAAGTGGTGAAGTACCCCACAATGCTATCCTAGTTAGCGAGGTGAGAGAGTTAGCAATATACTTAGACGATGATACCAATCTTAGAATATTTAACCCTGACCTAAGCCACTTACCCTAAAGAGAGTAATGTTTGTTTACAGACAAGTAAAAAAAAGAAAAAAACTTACACCTAACCCAATGTTTACAAGTATAAGTTGAGCGAATATGGATTGCCTTAAAACTCTTCCCTGATAAGAATTTGGTTTGATGCAGATTCAATTATTCAAAATGGTTAGGACTGGGGGAAATCGAGGTCGAGGGGCATCGTCGCAAGGACCACCAACGTCGACACCGCCACCATCATCGCCCGAATTAGCTCTCATTTTGCACTCTTTGGAGTCTATTAATGAGACATTAAAGGGGCACCAGTCAACATATGTTGAAGTGGAACCCCCACCATCTAGGGTGGGTAACCTTGAAGCATCGAGAGACTCAGAGGGAGGGCCTCCACCCTGGGACATCACCAGATAACTACAGAAGATCAAACTCCCATAGTTTGTCTGGGGTCATGCAAGTGAACATGTGGAGGCATGGTTGGAAGGAATGACACGATGTTTTGCCTTAAGAGACTATGCTTCCAAATCAAAGGCAAAAATAGTGATCTTTTAGTTGAGGGACAGTGCGTTGAACTGGTGGGGTAACTTGAAGAGGCAATTGCAGCTTACCCCAAACACTGTCTCATGGGAACTTTTTGGGGAAAGGTTCCAGAGGAAATATTTGTCGGCTTACTACAAGGAACAACAGGTGGGGGCATTTCATGCTCTAGTTCAGGGAAATAGGACCGTGGAAGAGTACGAGATCAGGTTCATGGAGTTGGTTAAATATGTCTCGTACATGGATACCGATCAACGACAGGAAGAACATTTTGTGTATGGGTTAAACCCTAATATAAGGGCCATGGTACAGATGTGGAAAGCGTCGTCAGTAGCTGAAGAAATTGAAAATGCACGTTATGTAGAGGAGCATATGAGCTTAAACAAAGGTATGAGATCAACCTTTCCACGGCATCCTGGATTTGGGGGGAAGGCCCCTAGGACCATCTCCAAGGGAGGAAGCTCTAGGCCACCTCCTTATGGCAATAGATTCACACCTAGAATAGTTTCTACAAGTATTTCAATGGAAACAAGTGAAGCATCCCACTCATCACCAATGACACAAGAAGATCCATGACCTTCTTAGGGAGAAGCAAGTAGGGGCAAGGGATCCATGGGAAGGAACTCATTTCAGACACTGTTACAGAGAAGTGTGTAGGTTCCATCTCATGTTATGTGTTGGGGGTGTGGAGGACCCCATTACCAACGTGACTACCCAAAGTTGCAAGCAATATTTGTGCATAGAGAAGGAAAGGCTCCGATGGGAAGAGCGAGTAGTAGCCATTAGATTTATGCAGCGGTTAATAATCGCAAGGAAAAACATCAATCCATGGTGGTGAAGTCATCAGGCAGGCTAAATCATGTCAATGTTAAAATTTTATTTGATTTTGGTGCTATAGATAGTTTCATTTCACCTTCTGCATTAGAAAAGTGTGGGTTGGCAGCCTACGAGCACAATGACTTTAAACAAGTCAAGATGGATTCAGAGGAAAAAAAAGCGGTAGAACCTAGCGTCAATAATTGTCTAGTAGACCTGGGAGTGTGTACTACTAGGTTGAAGGTGTACATCACTACTCTGGGGACATATGACCTAATCATTGGAATGGACTGGTTAGAAGCCCATCGAGCTATGGTAGATTGTTTCGCAAAAAGGGTGCTTTGTGTTGACAATGAAGGAAGGTCAGTAGAGATCCACGTTGTATGGAGGAAACTGTCTCTACGCTTTATCTCGACCATGAAGGTTAAATGTTGCATGAGGCAAGGTTTTCGACTATATGTAGTGGAAGCAGTGAATGAAAGGAAAGGACCATCCTTGGATCAGTACCCAGTATTGTCGGAGTTTAAGGATGTTTTTCTGAAAGAGTTACTAGGGTTACCTCCTAAGAGGGAGCTTGATTTTACCATTGAGCTCAAACCTGGTGTGGACCCAATTTCCAAGACTTTGTATAGGATGACAATGCCAGAACTTTGTGAGTTGTAGATGCAGTTGAAAGAAATACTCGACTTAGGTCTAATAAGGCCTAGTGTCTCACCTTGGGTTGCACAAGTAATTTTTGTGAAGAATAAGGATGGTTCCTTACGACTGTGTATAGATTACAAGGACTTGAACCTACAGTGAAAAATAGGTACTCAATGCCGCGGATAGATGATCTCTTTGATCAGGTGAAAGGAGCAACGGTGTTCTCAAAAAATGATTTGCAATCAGGGTATCACTAGTTAAGGATTAAGGAAGGCGATATTCCTAACACTACATTTCGAGCTTGGTTTGGGCATTATGATTTCATTGTAGTACCTTTCGGTTTGACCAATGCGCTAGTAGTATTCATGAGCCTCATGAATGGTGTATTCTGAAAGTACTTAGACCTATTTGTACAGGTCTTTCTGGATGATATCCTCATCTATTCCAAGAAAGAAAGAGAACATGAGGAACACTTGTGAGTGGTGTTGTCATGCCTTAGAGAGAACAAATTGTATGGCAAGTTGTCGAAGTGTTCTTTCTTCCAGAAATAAATTCACTATTTAGGTCATATCATTTCTAGTGAAGGATTCCCTATGGACCCAGAAAAGGTAAAGGCCATTATGGAATGGCCAGTGCCGAAAAATTCTCATGAGGTAAGAAGCTTCATGGGGCTAGCGGGTTATTATCAGAGATTTGTGGAGGGTTCTCTAAAATAGAGAAACCCATCACCACTTTGTAGTGCAATGGGGTCAAGTATGAATGGACAAAAGAATGTGATAGTGCATTCATCAAGCTTAAGAGGTTACTAACTAGTGCACCAATTCTACGAGTGTCGGATATGGAAAAAGACTTCATAGTTTGCAAAGATGCCTCAAAGCAAGGGTTGGGGGTCGTGCTAATGCAAGATGGAGGAGTGATAGCGTATGTGTCAAGGAAGTTGAAGAAACATGAGGGGCTTTACGCTACTCATGATTTAGAGTTGGAAGTTATACTGCTAGCTCTGAAACTTTGGAGGCACTATCTAGTGGGGAAAAACTTTGAGCTCAAAACAAACCATGAAAGTTTAAAACATCTCTTCACTCAAAGGGATCTCAATGCCAGGCAAAGGCGATGGAGTGAGTTAATGAGTGAGTACGATTTTGGAATTTTGTACATCAAGGGAAAGGAAAATGTGGTCATGGATGCCTTGAGTAGGAGATCATGTGTCTTCTCCTTGGTACCCTTAAAAGTCAATCTTAGAGAGCATGTGTTGGGGCAACTTCTTGGAGATAGTTGCTATTTAAAGGTTACTTCAACCCTCCAGAGTGGAAGGAAATTAGATCCAAAGTATGAAGGATATAGCCTGGAAGAAGATGGACTATTAAGATATCAAGGAAGGATGTGCATCCCTGAAGGTGGGGGTATTCGAAGCATCATACTCAAGGAATCCCATAGAGAACGTTATTGTGTGCATCCGAGTGTGAAGAAAATGTACGCAGACATGAAGAAGATTTTCTTCTGGGTAGGCATGAAGCGTGATGTATTCAATTTTGTCACCAAGTGCCTAGAGTGGAAACAAGTGAAATATGACCACCACCACCCGACAGGTCTCCTACAACTGCATGATGTCCCTATGTCCAAATGGGAAGTCATTTCTATGGATTTTGTTGTGGGATTGTCGCTCACATCGCATAGACACAATGCCATTCTTGTGATAGTTGATAAGTTGACCAAGAGTGATAATTTTATTCCAGTTAGAGACACTTATGATGTCAATAATGTGGCACACGTGTTTGTAAGTGAGGTCATCTATTTGCACGAGTTACCCAAGAAAATCATTTCAGATAGGGACTCCAGATTCACTTCGAGGTTTTGGACAAGTTTGCAGTCAGTGTTGGGGACTCAGTTGAACTTAAGCATAGCTTATCATTCTGAAACAGATGGGAAAACTGAGAGAGTAAATCAGGTTATGGAAGACATGCTTAGGATGTATGTTATGAATAATCAAACCCATTGGGAGAAGTACCTACGTTTGGTATAGTTCGCCTACAATAACAGTTTTCATAGCTCCATTGGAATGCCACCCTACGAAGCTCTGTATGGAAGGCCATGCAGAACACCATTGAGTTGGGAAAGGTTATAAGACCGAGTGACAGTTGAGCTAGAATTGATTCAAGAGATGGAGGAATAGGTGATTCAGATTAGGGAGAGACTAAAGGAAGCACAAGATAGACAGAAAAGTTATGTTGATGCACATAGGACTGACCGAAGTTATAAAGTGTGAGATCAAGTTTTCATTCATATCAGGCCTAATAAGAGTACCATTCGGTTCGGGAAGGGGACAAAGTTGTCGCCTCGATTTATAGGACTATTCAAAATCAAAGAGAGAATTGGACCCGTTTCCTAACGTCTCGTACTGCCACCCCACTTCCATAAAACTCATAATGTTTTTCATGTATCTGTTCTACATCATTATGTTGCTAACGAATTTCATAAACTGAATTGGAAGGAATTGCAGGTATCAGACAGGGAACCCTCATGGTAGAACCGTTACGCATATTGGACCATAGGGTCCAACAGCTCAAGAACCATCTGGAAGACCAAGTTAAGGTCAAGTGGGACAAGTATAGCCCAGGATCTGCTACTTGGGAGGATGTCGAGACCTTACGATGAGATCATCCCTCACTTTTTTGACCACCTAGGGAATATGTTTCTCGAAGATTAGGTGTATGTAATGCCACCTTTTGACTTAGAAAACTAGGATTACCTAAGGCCTAATCACGTTTATTTTCTATTCACTGTGAAACTATTAATGATACACTTGAACTTTTAAGATGTATGAACCTATGTGAATGTCAATTCTATGAATGTCTAACGTTATTTGAATGATGATGGATATTATGCAAT
Organism: Picea mariana; assembly: GCA_032191745.1. Taxonomy (NCBI): domain Eukaryota; kingdom Viridiplantae; phylum Streptophyta; class Pinopsida; order Pinales; family Pinaceae; genus Picea; species Picea mariana. The sequence goes on from JASDQU010681482.1 coordinate 34,913, forward strand.
CTAAATTCTATGAATTTTTAACATTATTTGAATGATGATGGATATTATGCAATCTAAATTCTATGAATGTTTAACGTTATTTGAATGATGATGGATATTATGCAATCTAAATTCTATGAATGTTTAATGTTATTTAAATTCATAGAATTGACATTCTCATAATTCTATTATGAGAATGTCAATTCTATGAATGTTTAACGTTATTTGAATTATGGGGATATTATGTTATCTATTTCTAACTTGAAAATTTTGACATTTAAGTTGTTGGTACGTGGATACCGAATTGAGATTATGGTTGAATGCATTTACATGATGATAATGCATAGATATGTATGAGTTTGTGTTATAGACTAATCTGCAGGTCAATGGGCTATGAAATAGCCAAAGGATAATGATAATAAAAGTTGATGTCATGAACACCGATCGAGAAACAATATGGTATGAATCTTTGTATGTGAAATTATGTTGGTTCAAATGCATTGCTATGATATATGGACCAGTGTAGTTATTTTCAGGTGGTGAGACTGCCTAAAATTGAATATACGATGACAAAATTCCCAACAACACAGTGCCACTGTATGTTCCATGGTAGGGTGTGGACCCTAGTCCTATTAGGAGGGGTGGAGGAATTTCCCACCGTGTATCCTCTGAAGCCTGGAGTCATGGGAGGACAATGTTAGCTCATGCTCCCCTAGACGTGGGATGATGATTGTCAGTTGCCTATTGGAGAAGCTTGGTCAAGAAAGTTGACACTTCCGCTTACAGGTTCTATTTAGAGTTAGGTCAATATAGTTGGCGCTCCAAGATAGTCCAGCAGAGGAAGGATAGGTTTGAAAGACATAAGTTAGGGAGGAAGGATGAATAGAAATAGTTGAGAGTGTGTGGGGATTTCACCTTATAGTAGAATTTATTGTCTCACTCCTTTTTGAAAAGAAAATATGTATATATGTATATTTATAATTGCTTAACTGAACTACAATTATCTAAATGAACGTTGTTGTGCTAAATTATTATAATTGAGGAATTTTGTGAACATTTTAATTGGTTTACTATCTTTTATGAAATGAATGGTCTTGTTGATTGGATTGGACGTACACAATAATTACTATAGGTGTGATAATTATTGTCATTAGTACATGCGTAAGTCTTGTATGTGCTAGCTACACATGTACACTAGTATGTATAAGTGGTTTTTTTTTTACTGATGATGTTGTTTATTTGATGTGGATGTATGAACCATGTGTCATTAACCTTGTATTGTAAATTACTCTAACTTCGGGATGAAGTTTCTTGAAGGGTGGGTGTGTGTAACAACCCTAATTAATTGTTTAATTATCATGGTTGATAAATATTAATTTAATTAATTAATAAAATAAATTTATGGAGTCTTTATTATAATATTATTAAATTTAGTAGTTGAAGTAATTAATGGGAGGGATAAGGTGGTTGAAAAATTAATGGGGGATAAGGCGATTGGAGAATTGAAGGACAAAGGGGGGTTCGATGGAAGAGGATAAGGGAGAGGGGACAAAAATTGGGGAGGGGTCTTTGGTTTTGGAGGGGAAAATTTGGGGAAGAAGGAGGAGGAAGAAAGGTTGAAAGAAGGAGTTTTAGTGAACAGTTTGGCTTGAGGAATCTCACAGGGACACAATTGTTGCTGGGAATTTTGGGCTCAGGGGCCAGGAAACTGCAAGGATTCCTAGAGCTAGGGAGCCAAAGAGGTTGTTCCTAGTTGGATGGGAGGTTAATACTCAGTTTGGGCAGGATCATCATCATCAACCAGGAAAGGGATAAATCAACTAAGCTTCAGGTTGAGGTAAATACCTTATGCATTTTCTGCTATCATTATATTGTTGTTAATTATTATGCTCTTAGTATGTTGTTGTTGTTATGATGTTAATTATTATGTTGTTAGTATGGTGTTGTTGTTAAACTGTCAATTATTATGCTGGTAGAAGAATATCAAGGAAGGAAATTCTAAACTAAGTAGCAGTAATTAAAGAAGTAGATTAGAAAGTATTTATGTATTTATTTATTTTTATGAGGCTCTATAAATCAGTCCTTACACTTAGCCTCATCTCCCTCTGGCTTTGCAACTTCTTCTTCAATGAATCCTTCTAGATAATTTTCCTCTAGAATGAGTGTCACTCTATATTTCCATGCTTGGAAGTTATCAACACCCTCAAGCTTCTCATCAAGCTTAGTGTTGGAAGTCATTATGCCTCGGGATCGAGAAATGTGACAAAATAGAGACTTACATAAATGAATTTTGGACTTACCAGTTAGTGTGCCATGCCAAGGCGATCTCCTTTCTTCAAGGATCTCCTTCAACTTCACCTGTAAATGCCCAAACGTCTTGACTTAGGGTTTTATGAGGAAACATTAATTTCCCAACTTTTGAATTTTGGAGATCTGATCAGGGGAGGAGATGTGCCCTCCTTAGACGGCCTTCTTGGTGGCTTTTGTAAGTGCTCAACGAGCTTGATAATAGGGAAAACTGGCGATCTTCCTTCCAGTGATTACACTATTCTTAAGGAAACCAACTATGATACCATGTTAAAATTTTGGTATGTTCGTTTTACCATAGACAATGTTACACCATTGTCACCCAACCATAAGAACTTACACATGCCATCCCCGAGCACAATAACTTTTTCTTAGATAGATTCTAGCAAGCCCACTCTAGAACCAACAGATAAACCCTAGCACAATGGCTAGCTTAACCAGAAATACCAACACAGGTGCATAAGCAGCACAATACCAAGAGAACATACCTTTTTCAATAAAAGCGCACAAGAGAGAGATACCAAAAAGACTTGCACCCTAACTGCTGTAATTGTTTCTCCTCATACTTGCACCCTAACTGCTACAACTTCTACTCCTTAGACGTGCACCTTAACTAAGTGAGTGAGAGTGTGGAAATGAGGTAGTTCCTTACCTCTATTTATACTAGCATGTCCAATTGACTTTTCATGTGGGGCCGACTTCTCTTCTAGGGTATTTCCACATCTATTTAATGGTTCTCTTTCTTCCAAAATCTTCTATTCGAAGCACAAATATTATACAGGAGGTTAATACCTCCCACGGCTACCAAAACATCAACACTAACTTGACATAGTATCCAAGATAATGTGCATCAGGAGTGTTCTAAAGAGATGTGACACACACTGACAATAACTGGAGTCAATTGCCACCTAGTCCTAGTTAACTGGCCATGGAGTCGTCAGTTAACTAGCTAAACCAGAGTGAAATGAGGAGGAAAGCACTTTAATGGTGATGATCTCAATGCAAGTGTGCATTCATGGTGATGATCCCGAGGTTAGCATGCAATACTTGGTGATAAAGCCAAGGTTGACATGTAACACTTCACTCAACTAGTCTAACTGAAAGGTAATTGAGGATTGACTGGAGGGTATATGGCATCCTTGTCTAGGGGAGAATATCCTCAATGAAGGGAGAATATCTAAGACTAAGGGACCCTCAACAAAGCCAAATAAACTTAAAAAAATAAAATGAAAGAAAAATCTTAGAAACATCATAAAGATTAAAAGTAAACTTCTACTTCTTTTAATTATAAATTTTTCCAAACAAACTTATTGATGAAAATATAAATATAAAATGTAATTCTTAAAGATTAAAAATAAACTTCTACTTCTTTTAATTATAAATTTTTTCATCCCTCATTTTTTCGAGCACCTTTATTTACAACGCTTTTAAATGCTAGTTTAGAATATTATTATTATTATGATGTATATTTATTTTAGTGACATTAATATGTAAATAACATTTAATTTTATGATAGAGAAATAAATACATGTTATGTTTTTTATTCATATGTCAAAAATTTTCAAACTAAAAATTTAAATAAATTTTAGTTTTAGATTTTATTTAATATTGAAAAATCATTTTTTTTAAATGTAGTCCACATCAAAATTTAAAAAATTAAAAAAAATTATTTTAAAATATTGAATTTCTTGAAACACACATTATAAATTTAAATATGTTAATAGTTAACCAACTTACTATTATATTATTAATAATAATTTAGTTTTAAATTATAGAATTTATAAAAAAAATCAATATAATTTTTTTATTAAAATTAACTTTAAGTTAAATTATATATATGGATCAACTGGATCAACTGAGTAATCAATAGCTTAATCAACGGATGTTTAACCCAGACCTGGAACTACTCGTATTGATGCTTACTCTACTGCTGCATCTCCTGCTAGTAGCTACGGGTCTTTATATGGATACGGGTCTCGACCTGGAGATGGTACCACAACCCTTGCTTATGATGCACCACTTATGGATCCACTTGGTTATGTCGCCTTTACCTCTACCTTATTAGATGCTCCTAGGTATGTTGTATATGTATCTACTAGTAATGTTATTGATGTTGCTAGGTTTCTATCTCGATCTGGAAGGTATGTTGTTGAAGTTACTGGTTATGCATCTGGCTCTGCCACCCGAGCCTCTACTGGTGCCTCCCTTAGTGGGGAATATCTATAGCCTCCTTTGGCAGATGTGGGTGTTGTATCCTTTGGTTCAAGATTGATTATTGCAGTAGTTGGGTATGACGAAATGGACCAATCGATTAATTCAAAGGAAGTATATATCAAGGGCTAGAATGGTATATTAGATAGCATACTTCTGTCTGGCATATACAGTGTACCATTTACTTTTTCCTATGTAGCTATATATAGGAACTATTGCATATATAGCTCCATTTATATGCAATAGTTCCTATATATTCTATCAGGTGCTTATTCAACTCCACACACTTTGAAGGAGTAGGATAAGCACCTCACAACATCACATCTTTGGGAGGATACTTCTCCAAACAAGGCCAGTCATCATCCCTCATAGTATGACCATGATACCACCTCATAATGAGCTGACCATGGATGTTAGGTCCTCTATCTGGTCTCCAACAAGCTAATCTGGTGGGATGATTTATGGTGGGTAGTAGTGGGTAGTAGTGGATATTTTGAATGTCAATGAATGTGTGTTACTGCTCAGACTGTGTGTTAGTGAAGGAAGGCAGAAGGAACATAACCAGCAAGCGAGCCTTTATCATGCCAGTAAGTGATCTCCCTGGCCCCGCTTTCCCCACTGCTTTCCCCAGCTCTGCTCCAGTGTGCCTAGCCAAGCGTGTCTAGCCCAGCTGATCGTACATTACAGATACTTCTCTGTGAAGCGATTACTTCCTCGTACTAACCTTATCTTCCTTATTCTATATCAATATCCATCCTTCTGGATCGATCTCTATATCTCTAGCAACTGGAGACAGATACTATTCTCAACAGATTGGATAAGAAGGAGACAACGTAGTTAGTGTATCTTGTAGGGAGTTGGTAACTACTTTTAGGGATACATAGGGAGCTGGTAACTTCACTACTGGAGCAGGAACACAGCCTAGTTACGACCAAATAGTCATTTCAAACTCAGGCAAGTACTCGAACCTTTCCTTATCTGGCAAGCACTCAAACCGGTCCTTTTGAGAACCATTCCTTGCCTTTATCCCAATAACCATCGGTAGCCCGATAACTGCCTATCACCCAGTGAGCCTAGACCTTTGTTGCTTCCAATCCAAAGCCCGAGAACCCTGCCAACAAACTTATAAGCAAGCCTATCCCCGGAGAAAGATACTTACACTAACCCCAGTTAGTAAGGTCTTCACCGAGGAAGGAAAGGTCTTCACCAGCTAGATCATCTCAATAAGAAAGCTCATATAAGCCAGCCTTAATCAACAGAAGAAGGGAGTATAAGCCCTAAATAGATCATCTCAAGAAACCCTAACTAGATTATCTAAATAAGACAAAGAGTGGATAATGTTAGTAGGAGGGCGGGCTCTAGTTCCTTATATATTAGTAGGAAGGAAGGGTTTTGTAGGAGGGTGATATATTAGTAGGAGGGCAGGCTTTAGTAGGAGTATGATATATTAGTAGGAGGGTAGGCTCCTCTCCCTTTGGTCAAGCAGCCTATCAGCTCCTCAATAACGCTCTTAGGGACTTAAACAATAGTATTTCCATTCCACGGATTGGGGAACGAGTCACTCAACTGATTGAATGGAAACGAGCCTGCACATGGGACTGATACAAGAGTCCTATATGTGGGAGCTGGCAAATGAGAGGGCCGGTGTGTTTTTTGACACCGGAGCGCTAGGGATAAAAGTAATGTGTGCGTTCTGATGGAGATGCGATGGATCCATAACAATTCTTCTGGAGATGATAGGATGTGCATGCTCGAAACAATGACTATGTATAATGTCAAGGAGAGGTGTGATGAATGAAAAGAGACTATCCTGAAAGGTTGTTGTTGGATTAGTGCAAAAAATTAGATCTAGGGTAATGGTATTAGCCAGATCGTGTAAGCGAATGTGATGGTAGTAAATTAGAACAACTACAACTATCAGGTAGAGTGTTAGAGCATGGCTCGTACCAAAGCTGAGATGAAGAGGCAGCCAAAAAATAAATATATAAGATAGGCGTTGATCTGTAATATGAAACAAAGATATTGTCATGGGCTTGTGTGACGAATAAAGGCTGGCGGAAGGCTAACTAAGAAATCATAAGGTTGTTGGTAAAGATCAATTAATTCCCTCTTGGAATTCTCACAGTATGTATACCAAGCTCTACAAAGACTCTGTTTTCGGGTAACTATCAATAAAATACTATCTCTTGTATCAGTTGCTATGCTATAAAAGACTATATTAGGTTGTTGTTGGTCAAGATCCTCTATTAACTCTATGCTATCCCATAGCCTCTAGAAACTATTTCTTTCTCATGGCGCTACTGACTTTACTTGCAATATAGACAACTTCCACCAATACTCTCCTTGCTTCATATCTAACTCTCAACTTTTTGTCTCCACTTGATGATGACTTGTGTCCACCTCACTTGCATCATAGATTCAACTTTCTCCTCGTGAAAGATCTTATACTATCCTAATCCAACAAGGAATTAAAGACAATATAGTTCCTGTGTTTCTTCAGTGGTCCCTCCATGCAAGAACATAGGAAGTGGTATTTTCCCATGTTTCTTCAGCGGTTCCAACCTTCTTCCTATCGAGCTGTAATAGATTTCCTCCTTGCAAGCTGTAAAATATATATAAGCAGGAGCTCCTCTAGTTTGTCGGAGTTATCTAGTTTAATTGTGAGGAGTAAGATCAGCTTTATCCTAATACTGTCTTTTCTCATAGGAAGATCTAATTGCTAAGCCTAAGCAAAGAATCTTCCCCTTGAGTCTAAGCTAAAGTGGTTAAAGAATGCCTAGTATAGTTCGTTGCGGAGTACAAGACCTAACCTAGTCAATACCAATAAATAGTAACAGTCTTAATGATTCGTAATCTAAAGGAAACTATATATCTATATAACAAAGATTTAATTTGCTTCTCTAAACTATCTAGGAAGGAGTCTTCTTCTCTCTTACAGAAGTCTACTCCAACTATATAATGATGGTTATTTATCCCTTTCTTTTCTATTCTAACATGTTAATCCATGTTTCCTATTTTCTGAGAAATAATAAGAAGACAAAATAGTTTATACTTCCAAATTGTAGTGTCCCCAAGGTCGAACCCCATTGTAAACCATGTTCTGAAAGGAATTGTAATTATGTTTTATAGGCTGGTGAGCCAAGTTTGTATAAGCCGGTGGGATTATGTGATTGTTAGGACAGAGAGCCTAAGGGTTAGAGGCCAAGGGCCTAATTTTGTAATTGTATATATGCAAAAACAATTAATAAAGTTGTAAACACCACTAGGTGCAGACCGACCACGATGAATGAGTGAAGGGGGACTGAGAATCCACAGAGTGGGCAAGGAATTAGGGGCTGGAAGGTGGGAAAGGGGCTAAGTGTTGAGCCTAGGGGGATTAAGCCTGGGAATAATATTTTAATATTATCCCAAAAAGACATGTGCATTTTATCTTTTATCCTAAGTTTTTGGCAAGGGAGGACGTACAAGGGTGATGCGTGCTGGTGGAACGCATGCAGTTCCATGGGTGACAAGTGTCAACCCTGACGCATGCGAATAAAATGGCCAGGGTGAGTTGTGAGAAGGGTTCCTCCTCCATTCGACCTGATTGCCTGAACGCATAGGGAGCCCTGGATAGTACTACCAACCCGACTCCCGTAGAGAACCTTTGTGCGTCCCTGTGATTCAAAAATTTTGTGTCTGGATCTGAGAAAACCTGTGTGTGCATTCTGGAATGAGAAGCCTGTGTTGATTTCAGAAAAGAGTATGTGTTTGTTCGGGAAAGCTGGTACTCCCTTCTATGTTCTAAACCGGGGAGTCTGCATCGACCCCTGCGTGGACGACTTGTCACGCATCCCTGAGGATCCAGAGTGTGATTCTATTACGTGTTGCCAAATTGAGAAAACGGAAGTGTCCCATCCCTGCTAAACTTGTTTATGCTATTGCCCTGTCTGGAGCTATCCTGGGGTGTTCATGTCTGATTTTCCATTGATTGTGTTGGATGTGTAGTGTTTGATCCTGTGTGACTTGTTGGCCAGTTTGTACAACACTCCCTTCAAGTGAGAGAGGTGGTTGAAGTTGGAAGAGCAGGTTGATGGACCTGGGAGCCACTCCCTCCAGGTGAGAGAGTGTGTAAAGGAAGGAGAGAACTCCTGGAAGGAACCCTATAGCTACCATAGATCCCGGAGACTTCTGGTCTGGTCTGTTGTTGTAACCCAAGGCAAGGGAGGTTAGTAGCCAAAGGACTGTCCAGGTGACAGAGAAGGTGTATCCTCCTGGGGTGGAACAGGCATGTGGGGAATGAGGGACTGTGGGCAGTGAGTGTGGGTGGTTCCTAGGAGAGAATTCCTTCCTGTGGCTATGTGTTGTTTTCCCTGTAACCTCAACCTAACCTAGGAATCCTTGTCTCGGGGTGGAGCTTAGTCCCAGCTCGGGGGTGACTCACTGTTGAGCTGATGAGAAGTGTGGTCTAAGGCTGGGAGGTTTGTGGAAGGCCTGCACTCAGTTGGTGGAACTACCACTATTCAAAGATAAGTATCTGATTATGTTTTAATCATGTTTTTGCATGACTCTACTGCTTATGTTATCATGATTTCCGTTGTGTATATGAATTAGTATGAACGCTATCGATTGTTAATTATGGCAGTAACTCATATGAATACTCTGTGTAGAATGTGTTTGTTGTTTAAATTCATGTGGATTATATAATACCTATATGAGTTATGCACCAAGGGGTGTTAAAGTCTTCTTTTAAGAGCGATTAAGCCATGGTAGCTAAAAAGGTGTGTTACAGTTTGGTATCAGAGACAAGGTTTCGACACTGAGCCTAGATGGGCCAGTGGAGCGGTCTTTGGACCGAGAATGCGAGGGTAAATTGGGTTTGGAAGGCCAATTTTGGACCCTGGTTTGCTCCAAAGTGTCAAGGAGTTACTTGACGAGTTTTTTTTTTTTTTTATCTCAGGAGGTATAGTGGCGTTATGAAACCGCAGTCAGTGTGGTATAAGTCCATAGGGAGAGAGGACTCCACACCAGAAGTGTAGGAGCTTTAGGATATGTTCGGGAGGGAAGGTGAACCCTCATGACTGTTAGATCTGGAAAGTGTGCACGGGGTTTAAAGCCTTTGGAATTGCACAGGAGTGTGGAAATCGCGATATGCGAAATCTCGAATTAGTCAGAACTGTTCATCAAAAAGAACGTGTGGAGAGTGATCAGCCTTTCGCCGACTCGTAACTTGAAAATAGTCAACGGGAAGAAATCGACGTTTTGGGAGATGGGAGGTGAGAAGAGGTGAACACCCTCGAAAACCCGAAATCCTGAAACAATCTACACCATAGATTGTGGGAAGAAGAACTTGACCGTTGGATCAAGTAAGTTAGTAGACAGTGATTTCGTGATTTTGGCAAATGGAAGTTCTGTTATGAACATAAAATATACATAAATAGATATTCATAAATATAATAATAGTTAATAAATAACAATTATTAATAATGAAAGGTCATGTCTCAAAGGACATGACTATTGGTAAAGGGCACCCCTGCGTGGGTATATAAGCAGGCCCTCATTCTCAATTGTAATCATCTCATTATCTCATTATATCTATCTTATATCTTATTATTCAATTATTGTTTACGGCCCTATATGGATTACTTTGTTATATTCCAAGTATTTTGGATAATTCCTGTGTGAGCGAACTTTGTTCGTCTCATTTGGTATCAGAGCTGCGTTTTTCTGATCCTGGCCTTTGGCCACTCTCTTTATCAGACCTTGTCTGAACCGGCTTTTAGCCAACCCCATCGTTTCAGAGTTTCTCTGAGAAATTTGGTCTTTGACCACCAACCAGGCCTTTGGCCATTCAAATTTTCAAAGTTCTAAGGAACTTCGGTCTGGACCAATTCAAGCCTTTAGCCATATAAACTCATAAGTCTGTTGAAAAATATTCCGCTGCAAATCCAAAAAAAAACCAGAAATAGTTGTTTAAGAAAAGATTGTTCCACTGCCCAATCATTGTAGAAAAAAAAAATCAATAAAAAAATATTAAACTATTGTTGTCATAAATATTAAAACTATTGTTGAGTTATAATAGTCGATAAATAACGCAATCAAAAATTAAGTTGAGTATCGTGAAGATCAAATTCAAACATTGTAAACTACTGACAGAATACTATGCGGGGAAATTGGGAGACAACTGAAAGTTATCACTAAGTTACCAGTCGCTAAGTTATAATCTGTAGTGAATTACATTCATGTAGAACAAGAATTACAGACCAGTCATCGGATTAAAATTAAAATAAAATAAAATCAAAACAGGAATTAAGTATTGCAAACAGAGCACTAAAGGGCGAATCATCCATACAATTGACACGGTGGTACTGTTCAGCCAGTCATCTGTACAGTCAACAACAGAATTAAAATCAGCCATTGGACACAGCCTCCATTTCTGCAATTCCGTACACATTTAATAATTTATCAAATCAATTTCCATACGGTTTCTCATTGAAATTCCGTAAGATCACTCTATGCATAGTCCGTACAATCCAAAATTGCAGTCCGTAGAGTCTAAATTTGTACGTATCATCCATCCAACAACCACTCTTGTTGTCTGCCATACATGATTCTGTACCATCTATACCACTGTCCATTCATGCTTTTATTGTGAGCCGTACACCAGCCGCTGCAGTATCTGTTGCTATTCTATACCAATCGTCCTACAATTTATCAATAGCCGCATCTGTACCTTCCATTTTCACTTTGTCCAATTAAATTGAAAATTCCATACGTTGTGTCGCTTCGTCTGTATGTTCGTGTAAGTTCAAATATTAACCAGGATTTGTTAAGTTGAAGGTTAAGATTATTCACACATTCTTTAAATAACATATTAAAAAAAAGGGGTTACGAAAAGTTTTTATATATAAAAATATATACATATAAGTGATAAAGTAAGTTTTCATATCCAGAAAGTTTCTTATAAGTTTTAAGAGCCAACCTTATATCATAAAGGTAAAGGTAATAAGGTTATTTAAAAGGGTTTTTATTAAGCTTCAAAAGGAAGTAATAAAAGAAATCAAATACATATTATTTGATAAAAAACTAAAAATACTTTTTAAATATTGAATTGAAGGAGCATTAAGTATAAAAAATAAAAATAAAGAAATAAATCAAATACTTATTATTTGATAAAAAAGTAAAACACTTTTTTACATATTATTTGATAAAAAAGTAAAATTACTTTGAAAAAGTAAACTAAAGGATATTTTAAATATTAAAGAAAAAATATTTTTTTTACAAATATTAAAAGAGAAATTATCTTTATACTTAT
>JASDQU010681483.1:39323-51349 GCA_032191745.1 Picea mariana
ATACATAGTCTTAGAGTACCGTATTTCTTTTTCACAAAGAGGATTGGTTCTCCCCATGGCGAGACACTTGATCTGATATACTCTTTGTCCAACAATTCCTGTAGCTATATTTTTAATTCTGTTAGTTCTGGTAGACTCATTCGGTAGGGTGATTTTGAGATGGGGGCTGATCCGGGTAGTAATTCTATGGAGAAATCTATTTCTCTCCTAGGAGGTAATTTTGGTATCTCATCAATAAACATGTCTTTGAATTCACGTAGGACAGCAAAGTCTTCTAACTTGGTCTTATCTTTTTTTACTAATAGATTCGTCACTTGGATGGTGTAGACTTGACATCCCTTTCTAATACATTTCTTGAATTGCGTCTCTGAAACTTGTCTTACTGACACAGGTTTTGGTATGCCTTGGGTTGTTCTAGTAGTGCCAAAATTATCTTTGTAGCTAAGTATCTTTGTATAACAGTCTAGTATTGTTTTGTGTTGTTCAAACCAATCCATCCCATTAATCATATCATAAGACCCTAGTGGTAGGATGTTCAGATTGGTCTTTATCTTTTGACCATCCAAGCTGAACTCAAGATCAGAAATAAAGTTAACTAATTTTCTTTTAGCACCTGTTTCTAGTTGTACAAGCCAAGCTTTTTCATGCTTTTGTTTCTTAAGTTTTTTTAACTCTACTACATTGGGAGTAATACAATTTAATGTAGCTCCAGGGTCAATTAAAACATAAATTCGAGTGTCACGGATTTTACCTTCGACTTCTACCACTGAGGACTGGTGGTTAGCTTGTCAACCATCTATGGCAACATTTATCCGATGCAGACTTCTGCCCATGTCACCCACTATCGAGGCTTCCTGCAAATTGTGAACAACATTTCTGTTTGCTATAATTAAACGTGGACAGTTCCTCCTTAGATGAGGCTCTCCACACTCCCAACACTTTAATGGCTCGCGGGAGTTGTCCCAAAACTTCTTCGTTCCCAGGTTTATCGGTTTACCGCTACCTTGCGTATTCAGATGATTGGAGTGAAAATCCTTCCTTGGGAAACTTTTTGCTGCATTCCAATAAGGAGCTAGCTGGTATCCCTTCTTTCGTTGGTTTATTCCATCTTGCTTCTTATCTTTCCAGGTCTTGGGAAACTCTACCCGTTGTTTAAACTGGTCATAGCACATTCGTGCTTTTCTGAATACCTCACTCAAGGATTTGGGGTTGTCAAACTCAATTATGTCCCTGTAGGACTGTGGTAAACAACTTAAGAATCATTGGATTTTTACCTTATCCTCCCGAATGTATGGTACGAACCTTAGTAGTTCCAGAAATTTATTTATAAGGTCCTCCATTGTCATTTGTCCCAGTCGTAATTCATAAAATTCTTTCGTCTTCATTTCATAATAGTTTTCAGAAAGGTATTTTTTCTTAAAATACTTCTTGAAGTCAGACCATTCCAACTGTTTCTCCTTTAGGACCTTGGCCAATTTCAAGTCCTACCACCAAATGTTGGCCTTTCCCTTCAGATTGTAGATGGCCATTCTGACCTTCATGTTGCTGGAATAGTTGTAGATTTGGAAGTATTTTTTGATGTCCAACAACCATGCCTCAACTTCTTCTCCTATCCTGGATTCCTCATCAAAAGTAGTTGGTTTAATCTTTTTAAATTCTCCTTCAAGGTGGTCAGTTTGCTATCTTGTTTTCTCTGGTATGGTTTTGTCTTTAGCTGAAGGTGTCCCTTCAGATGAACTATCTCATTTTTCTATTTTCGCATCCAAATTCTTTGAGGCCCTTTTGCTGACCTCTTCCTCATGGTCATCATCTTTTGGACTTTTCTTGGTTACTATACTACGCAATAGGACTTCATTTATCTCTTGTTGTTCCTGCTGTGCCTTCTTCAATTTTTCATTGTCAGCCTTGAAAACCTGTAGTTCAACAATAAGGTTCCTCATTGTTTCCAACACCTCCGTGGGTGAGCTTCCATCACTATTTTGTCTTGGATCTCCAGGAGGTCCTTGTTGCGGATTCTCTTCCACCCTGATTTATGCACCTTCTTGGGCTGCCATTATTCAACACAAAATAGAAAATCTTTCTGTTTGTAATCCACAAGATTTATTAGTTTTTTCATACATCAGAATATATATGAAGCAATTAATGTGGCCCCATTCATGCCCGGTGTTGTAACTTTTTCTCTGATACCATATGTAATGTACCTCAAAAATCATGTAATGTACCTCAAAAATCACAATAAAAAGAAATTTATTTGTACATTTATCCTTGAAAAGTTTCGAGATCTCCAGTAAGTAAGCTTTCAGTTAGAAGACTTGAGTCTGAAGGTTTGTTTAGAGTCCTTACTGTCATTGACTATCCTTACCATTCAACTTAAGTTTTCTAATCGACGATATAATGAGCATTTACTCATCACTTCAATGTTTAATTAAGATCCTGAAATTTATAATTATTCTCTTATCTGCTAGTACCTATAGCACTACCACAATCTTAACAATACAAGCAACTTTGGGGTTTTTATGACCAAAACCCTACATAAAAATATTACCCTATGTCTGCAATACAATTGACTTGTAATACAGATTGTTACTCCCATACCTCTATTCGGGATGAAGATTCTCCAATGTTCTTTTACCAGTCCATTCATTACACTAATAGAGTTGTTCCTATAACAATAATTTTCTTCTAAGTTCCTACAGCTTTGTGAAGAAACAAAGGTCAATCGGGTTTCGGTGATCACAAGTGCCGAACAAAATAAAGAACCCTGTTGTTTGCCAAATTCCGAAATACGGAACGACTGTGGGCCAACATTTCAGGGTTTTGGTATTCAGGGTTTTGCAAGTACAAGAGCCAGACATCAACACACAAAATTTCCCAAAATTGCGACAAGATGCCGAGTACTTCGAGGTTTCAGGGTTCAGGTTTTCATGAACACAAAAGTCAATCCTCTACACACAACAACTCCCAAAAATACGAAAGGTGATTAGTACTTCAGGAATTTGGAGTTCGGGATTTCGCGAGTGCAAGTGCCCATACAACCACATATACAAACCTTCGAAATGCGGAAAAAAGGAAGGTGGGTCCCACACTTCGGGATTTCAGGATTTGGAACTTCACGAGTTCCAGTGTCCAAACCTTGACATACACAAATTTTTGAAATGCGAGAAAGGAAAAGGTGGGACCTGCATTTAGGGATTTTGGGGTTCGGGGTTTCACGGTTTTCATAGCCAAACAACAGAACACAACAATTCTCGAAATTGAAAAAAGAAAAGAACATGGAACTAACATTTCGAGATTTCAGGGTTCGGAATCCTGCGACTTAAAAAGTCAAAAACATCAACCACAAACAATTCCCAAAATTGCGAATAGAAAAGAACGTGGAACTAACATTTCAGGATTTCGGGATTCGGGGTTTCGGGGTTTCAAATGTCGAACCACAGCACACAACAATTCCCGAATTTTGAAAGGTGAAAGGGTGTGGAACCAACACTTCGGGATTTCGAGGTTCGAGATTTCAAGGTTTCCAATGTCAAACAACAGAACACAACGATTCCCGAAATTGCAAAAAGAAAAGAACGTGGAACTAACGTTTTGGGATTTCGGGGTTCGGGATCCCGCGACTTCAGAAGCCAAAACATCAACCACAAATAATTCCCAAAATTGCGAATAGAAAAGAACGCGGAACTAACATTTCAGGATTTCATGTTTCAGGGTTTCAGGGTTTCAAATGTCAAGCCACAACACACAACAATTGCCAAATTCCAAAGGTGAAAGGGTGTGGACCCAACACTTCAGGATTTTGAGGTTCGGGATTTCAGGGTTTCCAATGTGAAACAACATAACACAACGATTCCCAAAATTGCGAAAAGAAAATAACGTGGAACTAAGATTTCAAGATTTTGGGGTTTGGAATCCCGCGACTTCAAAAGCCAAAACATCAACCACAAACAATTCCCGAAATTGCGAATAGAAAAGAACGTGGAACTAACATTTCAGGATTTCAGGTTTCCGTGTTTCAAATGTCAAGCCATAGCACTAAACAATTCTCGAAGTCCGAAGGTGAGAGGGTGTGGAACCAACACTTCGGGATTTCGGGTTTTGAGGTTTCGGGGTTTCAAATGTCAAACCACAGTACACACAATCCCCGAATTCCGAAAGCATAAAGACTTAAGAACTTTACATGCACAGAAGGATACAAAAGGATAAAGGTTTTCTGTAAGGGAAAACCTCTAAATTCATCATAGACCTTGACTAAGGAAAGGGTAGCCCATTCTGACAAGAAACAAGGAAAACAAAAACCTCCAAAAGGCATTGATTCTCAAGATTGTTTTAGCATAAAAATAAAAAAAAAACAAAAGGGATTTTTAAAATTCTTTAACTCCCGACTTTTGTCATTCTATACACATCTAATATATTGTTTGCAAATTGTTAGAGCATATTGTTAGATACATAGCATTGGATAAAAAAATTCGAACAAAAAGTGGGAAGAAATCGTTACAGAACCGATTTAATCTGATACAATACACCAAATGCAAAAAAGGTCATACAGACAGAGAATGTAAGTTATTCGAGTTCAGATTCAATAGATACATAACATCAAAAGACATAGCCATTCATAATAGAGAGGGGAAAATTAACATATCTAAATCCTATCCGCAGGAAGACAAAGCGAACAACCACGTTCCTCCCAACCGTAGAAAAGGGCAGCCAAAGTCACTTGCTCGATTCACCCCCTAACCTGACCATGAATCCATGAGGGCGAACTTGGAAAACTCCTCCTCAACAATGTCCTTCAATTCCAATAGTTCTTCTCTTGCCTCACACTTACTCAACAGTGTTCATAACAACAAGAGAGATCATGAATCCTTTCCCAGCATACTTGGCAGCGTCCTGCCTCCTTGCATATGCTATTTATCAATTTTTCCCAGGTCTTTTTCCCTCCTTTGGGGATTTTCGCAGCTTCTTAATCCCTGATTTTCAGGGGTTGCCAGTGGCCAAATCTCTGATTTTCCACTTCCCATAATCAGCCTAGAGGCAGTTCCAACATGTTTCCCCACTCATGGAGTCATGGTCAGCTGATTTTTAACATGGCCATTTCATTTGTCCTCATGTAGTTAATATAAATATTTTGTTGTGATACAAGTGTCATAGTCAAATAGTTAGTTGATTCCAAACATATCTCTACCCAATAGTCACAGTAATTAAATACAATTATTAAATTCAAAATTCGAAATTGTCATAAATGGCAAAAATTTTCTAGATTTGAATTTGCCAAAAACGAAAATAAATTTCTAGCACACAAAAATAAAAATATTTATTTTTGGGGTATGTCACATTGTGCTTTCTTAACAATTGAAAATTGCAACACCAAAAAGAAAAATGCATAAATGCATACTCTAATTTTATATATGCTTATTCGGAAGGGATATATTTTATAGTTCAAAATTGATCCGAATTTATGCAAGAACACACCAGAATACACAAATAACCATAAATGCAAAGATGCATCGGAAATAACACTTCAATTCATTAATAGCAAAGAACTGAATTTTTTTTACACACAAAATGGAAATAAACTAGCTAGGGCGTTGGTAGCTTATCTCTAAGAAGAGATGTGGTGGCTACAGGCTTCTGAACTATGTGTTACAATGAGGGTTGAAGGCTTATATATTATTGAGAAACAATGAAAAACCCTAAAAATCCAAAAACCTAACCCTAGGTGATGAAGTGCCAGAATACGGGCCCCGTCGGGGTAAATTGGTACATCAATTTCCCGAGGTCGTAACTTTGGTATACTATCTCTGTTTGATGCACATGATACATCATTAAAAATATCTATATGAGGACTACAATTGTTGATAAAGAATATCTAGTCTAGAACAGACTCATATTTGTCGGAGGTTTGATGCCCAAAAAATGTCGTTTAGGGCTTCAAAACGGCTCCGGAAGTTCAAGACCCAAAAAACTGTAAAAAATAGTAAATTGAGCTACAATTAAGGAAATTGAAAAACTAAAAGAAACAATGGTGCGGGTCCAAGTGGTATAGGCGGGTGGCCACCAATATCCACTTGGATCAAAGATAATATGTTATCAATGTCCTTAAAAAAATATGATTCTAAGTTTCATTCTATGTAATATGTCGCATTAGTTCAAGGTTCCTATATTTTTCACAAAATTTCAGTTCAAAGTTCCTATATTTTTCACAAATGAAACATTGTGAGAATTTTTTTTAAAAGCTTCACCAAAGCTTACTTTTCATAATGTGTGGGACACAAACCAACCTTTTCATGTGATGAACATGCCACTGACGTTGCAATATGAAGAACAAAACAAGATGTTACAACATGACGAACATGGTAATGTTACGTTGTGTCGAACATACTAATATTGGACAATGGCGAATATAGTAACGTTGCACTCTAACAAACATAATAACGTTGCAATGTGATGAACATAAATTGACGTCGTTATGTGATGAACATAGGCATGTCATCATAACATCAACAAACATTGCACTCTAGTGCACATCATCCTGTCGTTGCAATGTGATGAACATTTTCTCATGTTTCAATGTGACACACTTATTCTAACGTCGCAATGTGATAAACAATTCCAAACATCGCAATGTGTCGAACAAATTAACTTTTCAATCTACCAAACATATTAACGTCACAATGTGATGAACATATAACGTTGCAATTAAAAGTTGTTCCCAAGACATACTCACCGTATATACGCCAATGAACATTATTTTTCACTTTTCCAAATTTATAACACAGATCAACATATATCAACCATTTTTAGAAAATAATTGTGACTAGTAGATACAATTTTTGACTCACATATATACCAAAAACAAACGATCCACATATATACCAAATCCAAAATGTGGCTTTATAAATCACTACAGATGAAAGGATTGTGCTAGAACCTTGGAGAGATATAATGCCAAAAATCACTCAGAATTTCGGTGGAACAATAGCCAATAATTTTTTAATCCCAAGGCTCCGGCGGTGAAGGGTGCGTGCCTCCTTTCTCCGTATTGGATGTACTTACTACCGTGTCTTATGGAATAAAATATTCGACAAGGGACAATCGGGAGGGACAAGAATCTTTGCAGTATTGAGCAGTCCGGAGTTAATGATCTCCTAGCAAATAATGAACGTTCACTATTAATTTAATGGACGTGACGTCAGCACGATACCACGCGTCCTATTCAACTGATCGGTAATCGAACTATTTTGATGTGCAGGCGCAGGGTTGGAATTTCAAATCCAAACAGCCCACGGTTTCCACAACTCTGCCCGTTTTGACACATTTAACAAAGACTTTTGACGGTTTTGGGAATTTTTTAATTCATTCAAATTCCATACCGAACTATTTTGATGTGCAGGCGCAGGGTTGGAATTTCAAATCCAAACAGCCAACGATTTCCACAACTCTGCCCGTTTTGACACATTTAACAAAGAATTTTGACGGTTTTGGGAATTTTTAATCCTATTCAAATTCCATTCCTGTACAGGGTATTGTTGTTTGTCACTGCTATTATTAAATTTCTACAGTAGTGGATAATGATAATGGATCCAAAATAAAAACAGCAGAATATAATGATAGATATTATTTTTTGTTTGTTTGTTAGTTTGTTCGTGACGTGTGAGACTAGTCTGTGGTTGAGAAATCACGACTCAGGGACATTTAAATCGTCAAAATCACCCAAATCTTAATACGACTGAATTTTTTGTCCCCGCAAATTTCAAACCAGTAATTTTATCACCAACTATTCTACACCTCTGAAACCAATAACACACATTATTACTATTAAATCCAATTACCATATTTTCAATCAACTAAAACCAAATACAAATTATACAAGCAGGGACTAACTGCCCCGCAGCTATTTCCCTTGTTTGATATAAAATCAAACAAATCTTTGGAGAACCAATTTACTACCATATTTCAGCCAAGAAGATGTTAGTCCATCCAAAATCAAATTGTAAATATGTTGTGTGATATTGGAGATGTATTATTTGATGTTGAATATTTGGGAACAAATTTATTACCATGTTTCAGCCGAGGAGATGATATTGTCTCGATGGATGAAATTCGGAGCGAATAGATAGACGGTTAAAGGACTTCTATTTTCGTTGCCCAATTTATTGATGAATTATAATAAGTTATAATACGACGTCTGCCTCGATTTGCAGATTGAATGATGGTGCTCTGTCAGGAATATACAATTCTATACAGACCTTTGAGAAAATACGACAAACTGTCTAACTTGAAAAAAGTATTTTCGAGTTAGACAGTTTTTTCAAGTATTTTCGAGTTAGACAGTTTGTCGTATTCTTACTTATCATAATACATGGACAAGTCTGCTATGTCTGACTCAGAAGTAGGATTGAAATTTCAAATTTACCCAGTTTGTCAATAGAAAATTTGTACTCTTAATGTATTTTCATGTATGTAATTCTATTTTTTAGACTCGGGCCAGGATTAGTAGAAGATTTGGAAATAGCATTCACAGAGAAAAGTTGGAGGCTGAAGCTAAGAAGATCCAGGTTGGAGCTTTGGAATTTGGGTGTTCATTTACTCTCTCAATTAACACTGTCCACTGTCCAGGTGTTATTAACTGACTTGTCTAGCTGTTCTACTAAATAGCTTTTTTGGCAGGAATCCAGCCATATAAATTTACATAAATCACTATTTGTTGTTGTTTAAAATCTATCTCTGAATGCAGAAATAGATTCTGAATGCTGAAAAAACCCTGGGCACTAGGATTATACAGAAATAATGACTCAAATCTATGAATCTAATAATTTCTCACCAGATTTTTTACAAATGTCCCCCAAAAATATCATTTTCTAAAACGTGTAAGTAACTACAACAACTTTTGACAGGAAATCTACACAATTAAAAGTCAATTTATTAAAAGTCAATTTGAAGTTTTTGGTATTTTGATGTCTGTGAATAAGGACTTGTAGATTTTTTATCCAGATATATTATAGAAGTGTAAGTACCTACAACAGTGTTTGACAGAAAATCTACAAAGTCAATTTATATTATAGAAGTGTAAGTACCTACAACAGTGTTTGACAGAAAATCTACAAAGTCAATTTGTTAAAAGTCAATTTGAAGTTTTTGGTATTTTGATGTCCGTGTGTAGATTTCTTATCCAGATATATGATAGGTCAGGAGTATCACGAGTCTGCTATGTCAGGAGTATTACTTTTCTATTGCAGAAATAATTCGCAAATGTTAGCCTTTTCTCAGACATCTGCTATGTCAGAAGTATTACTTTTCTCAAATGTTAGCCTTTTCTCAAACATTACTTTTCGATTGCAGATATATGCTATGTCGGGACTCAGGAGTATAATACATAGATGCGTCTGCTATGTCAGGAGTATTACTGTTCGATTGCAGATGTATGCTAGGTCGGGACTCGGGAGCATTACTTTTCTCAAACGTATGTGGAGAAATGGAATCATTCTGACATAGCATCAAACGGTTTGTGTCAGATTCGTAATCGAGTTTGGCTTTTCTCAAATGTCTGTAGAGAAATGGAATACTTCTGACGTACATCAGAAGATCTAAGTCGGATTTTACTCTTGACATAGCATTGGCTGTCCCAGACGCTTGTAAACTTTCCAATCCCAGCCGGTTGAATGCCTTGACATAGCATCCACGGATTGACTGTCCCAGCTGTTTGTACTCTTCACATTCCGTGCGGGTCAAATGCCATGAATCTTCAATCATGCCATAATCTACAATCGAGTTAGCGGCTTTTTTCAAAGGAGTGAGTTAACTAGGGAGTAATCTTTCCTCTCCAGTTATTTGTCGGACAAGTTTTTTGATGATGCAGTTTTGAATTTTTCATTGATTAAAAAATCTGATCCATTTTTTGAACATTTGATTGGTTTAAAATAAGATAAAACCTTTAAAGTAAGGTTTTGAAATACATGAAAGTTTCATTCATACCAAACTTCAAACTCAAACTACTCCTGAAAATCTGACCTAATTCAGGTCATTTTTTTTTAACTGAAAAAAAGAAAGATTGCTACTTAATTAACTTACTCCTTTCTCAAAATGTCTGTAGAGAAATGGAATACTTGTAACATAGCATCATCAGACGATTTGTATTCTTGACATAGCATCAACGGATTGGCTATTCCCAGACGCTTGTAAACTTCACATAGCATCAACGGATTGACTGTCCCAGCCGCTTTTACTCCTCACAATCCGTGGTGGGGATTCGGGAACGAGAAACTGTCTCTCAAATCTCTCTCTCTTGCGGACACATCTTCCTCCACTTCATGTTCTGTCAGGGTGTGCTTTATACCTCCTTCACCCACCTATCCATTCCCTACTTTGTTGCTTTAATTGTGATTTCAGTGGCGGCCATCCATCTCTTCCTTTTCTCCTTCAATTGTGATAGCGAGAGGAGGAGGAAGAGATGTAGAGCTGCTGCTTCCATTGTGATTGCAGTGGTAGCCATCCATCTCCTCCTTTTCTGCTACAATTGTAATTGCGGGAGAGGGAGGACGAGATACAGAGGGTACGACGTATTTCTAAGCTTCAGAGGGCGCGATGTGAGGAAAGGCTTCGTCGATCATCTGTACCATGCCCTCGACGGTGCATGTTTCCACGTATTCCTTGACACCTACAATCTCCAAAGGGTAGAGGACATCTCCATAAGTTTGCAACATGGAATTGAGATGAGTCGCATCCTGATTCCCATATTCTCCACCAATACGCAGAATCTGCATGGTGCCTCAGAGAAGTCTCTCTTATCGCACGCCAACTACAGGAGAAAGGGGTGGACCATCGCCGTCCCTCTGTTTTACGATGTCACTCCGTCTCAAGTTCGGCACCCAGATCAATCTCATGGTGGCCCATTTGCTGAAGCATTCCAGGAGCATGAGAGCTGCGGGAAATACAGCCCACAAGAAATTGATGAATGGAGGGCTGCTCTCTTCACACTGTCCAATCTCTCTGGGTGGTCACTCCAAGAAGACACCAATGGGTGAGTAATTCAGTCTTCCCTGCTCTGCTCTATTCTACATCAATTATACGCTTGTACATCAATTCTTAATATTTCCAGACTCTTGGCAGGTATGAAGAAGCCATGATGAAACGTGTAGTTGAATTTATAGGCTTCTACATCAATTATACGGTTAATATTTAAGCAATTATACGCTTCTACATCAATTCTTAATATTTCCAGACTCAATATTTAAGCAATTATACGCTTCTACATCAATTCTTAATATTTCCAGACTCTCTGCAGGTATGAAGAAGCGATGATAAAACGTGTAGTTGAATACGTCGCTAAAACATTGAAGAGATAGACCGCGAGATATTCAATTTAATCCTGCTCGGCCATGGCTGTGCCTATAATGAGGAAGGATTTTCTGATGGGTGTGTTTTTCGTTTTTTTCTGTTCTTTCAGTTGCTCAGCGGTGTAAACAATGTCATAGCTCTGGGGCATTTTCAACCCGATTGTAAATTTGGGTCAGTCATAAAGTCACAATAGTTGAGTTTGTGACAGTATACTTGATGATTCGAATATTTTTTTTTTACAAAATTGAAAAAATATTTATATTAGTGAATAAGTACAACCTCCATCACTGATTACTATCATTTGAGATAATAAGTACAAAAAACCAACTAGCATTGTCCATCACTGAGTTTATAAATACACTTCACAAAATTACAGTTATCTTGATTTCAAAACATATTTGATAAAAACTAAGCTCAGTTTCTTCTACTTTGCTGCAACTAATTCATAGTAGATTGGCAGTTTTTCAAATCTCTCAATTTGTTTTTCCATACCCACTGCAAAATATATTTCTTCTTTCTCCATGTGAAAGGCTTGTTTTGAAAGATGATCGGCTTCCTTGTTATACTCTGTGTAGATGTGTTGTGCTTTTAGTTGATGAAAGTTTCCACTCAAAGCAAGAATCTTTGACATCCACCTGTAAGTTGTTTAAATATAGAAACCAATCAACAATAGTCTTTGAATCTCTTACCAA
>JASDQU010681484.1:0-10148 GCA_032191745.1 Picea mariana
TAATGTCACAGTGAAACAAAACCCTTAATGAACATCACAATGTGACATGACATTTGATAAATGTTACAATGTGAGAGTCGTTAATGCAGAAAGATGAATGTTGCAATCTGAAATAACCATAAAGGAATGAAACAATCCAACATAGCCCTCAATGAATGTAACAATGTGAAAAATTTCTTTATGAATGTCACCATGTGACATCACATTTGGTTGACACCACAATGCGATAAAACCATTCAGTAATGTAGGAAGACGACATAAGTCAACCAAGAATAACGTCTCAATGTCACATAACCATTGAGGAAAATCACAATCAAACATATTCGTATTATAAAGTAATCCAAAATGAGTGTTATATTCTGACATAACCATTAAAGAATATCACAACCCAACAAAATCCTTGGTAAACATTGCAATGCGACAAAAACCTTAATGAACATTGCAGTGTGACATGACATTTTATGAATGTCACAATTTGACATAGCCATTAACATGGAAATATGAATCTCACAATCTGAAATAACCATTAAGAAATAGAACAAGTTGACATAAAGTTACCTGAGATGAATGTTGCAATGCCACATAACCATGTCTAAATGTCATAATCCAACATAACCCAATAAAAATGTTACAATGGGACAAAACCCTTGATGAATGTTTCAATGCGACATCACCTATGATAAAATTTGCAATGTGACATAACTATTAATAATATTATTAAACTATTAACCCTACCCAACATAAATCAAACACCATATTTGATGCAGACCCCTGAACCCTTGGGTCGAGGTCCGCGCAGGATCTTTCTAAATCTTCCCTTGAGTCTAATTGACTCTTCGATTTCCCCTCGAGGAATATCTCATACACTCACAGTGTATCCACAGGTCCTTATGAGTTGAGCCTACGTGAACAAACACCAGGCGCCAACCCAAATCTCCTTGACCACAATAAATTCACGCCCTTCACTAATTCGGGACTTCGGGTCTCGCAATTTCGTGACTTCCGTTGTCGAGTTTCTCAGCCTTCTACTATCGAAACCCAAATTTCCGATTCGCTGAAATGTTTGGTTGCGTCCTCCTCCACAGCTGTAACGTGTTTCGTGATTTTGGGAATCTCAAAGCAATGAACCATTGCCTTTTGTCTTCAAAGTGCTGAAATGTCGAACCGCAATATGTTCAGCAAAGGCTGACTCCCCAACGAGACTTCTCGTCAATTCGGAGTTTCGCACTTCACGATTTCGTGAATATTGACGTAAGACTTTTGTCTCTCCAACCTTTGAAACCCCGAAAATGGTCAATGAAGTTTTGACTCCACCTCGTGACAAGTACGCCACCTGTCACTCCAAGATTTCTACTTTTGGGACTTGAACCTATCCTCCTGTCGCTATTACTCTGCCCCTTCAAAGCTCCGAACTCCTAAATGAGAATTTACGAAAGATTCGATGGCCCTCATTAGATTGGATCCAAAAACCCTATTTCTCCTGAGCTTATACTTAGAAAAAAAGCACTCGCTTTAACTCCCCTTGCTCCTTCACAAGATCTAATGGCTCTCGGGCCATCGGTACTTCTCCACAGAGAATTTCGACCATTCGTTCCTTCTCTCAAGGACCTCTGCGAAATGAACTAATGTTCTCTCGCTGAATATTATCCTTCTGCAAAGCAGCTTCACTTCGCCTCCCTTTGAGTAATTCAAAGGCACTAACCCTCCTGAGATTTCTTTGCAAACTCAAGCCTCCAAAAGATCTCCTGCTTGCACTCCTTGTGGCAAATCTTCAAATACTTCTAAGTATTTTATTCTTTGACTCTGTGCACCTTCTGCAATAGCATTCCTTCACCTTCAACCTTAGTTGGTAAGTTCTAAGGTCTCGACCAGCCTGCGCACACCTTGCACGGCTTTTGTGCTTCACCTACACTTCTGCTGACATGAGAACAATGATATCTCTCCTGAGCTTTCAGAGATAAACTCTGAACCTTTTCAATGCACCCCTTGCGGATGCTTTCATTGCACTCCTTGCAGGAACTTCTCTCACTCAAGAAGAGAAACAATTGAAACTCATTCTCTCTCTCTCTCTGACTTCAAACATTTAACATGAAATCATATATGTATATACACATCATAAACTCATAAAAAATGCATAACTGAGAGAATAAAATAACTGTAAGCAGACCATTAAACATGTACAAACAAAAAACATCATAACACCATGAATCTGAGTCAAAAGATTCATATATTAATTCAAAACTTTTGTACATGGGTTCTTCTCTACAACTTTCTGCTACAACTCTCTCCTTCTACTCTATGCTAAATAGAATAATGTTACAATGATACAAATATGAGGGTGTCTATAGTTGTTTTCCCTCCTACGCTCTTAAAACTGTCTAATCTTCATTCAAAACTACCTACCTTTATTAACTATGCATAAATGCCTCTACATTCTACAGATGAGAATGAATCACTCAAGATATGTTTACAATATCTTGACATAAATGTAAAGTATGCCTACTAGCTATTACATTAACACCGCTCCTTTAAACTTTCAAAACATTTCAAAATGTGAGAAATGCGTGTTGCACTTTCCAGTTGTCCTTCACCTCCACGCTTTCTTGACTACTGACAATGCTCCTGCATCATACTCTCTCACTTGAAAATGTTCATGAACTTCTGTTCATGAGTTCTTGCACGGTCTGTCCATGCTTTTGGATTTCTGCTTCATCTTCCCAACTGGCATCTTCAACTGGATGTCCTCTCCATTTGACCAAGTATTCAAAATACTCTTTTCTCCTAGTCTTCTTTCTTACTCTCTTGTTAATTATTCCTTCCATCTATGGATTTTTAGCTACAGGCATTTTTTTGGTCCACTAAACCTCTATCTGTTCATCCTCTGCTCCTATTTTGTAAGGGTACAAATCCCCAACATTGAATATCGATGAAATTCCGATCCCATTGGGTAATTCAATCTCATATGGGTTTTCTGCGAATTTCTTCATGACTCTGCATGGTCCAATATTTTTCATTTTCAGTTTGTTATATGTTCCCCTTGGGAACCTTTCCTTCCTCAGATGTGCAAGAATCAGATCACCAACTTCAAATTGATGTTCTTGTCTGTGTTGATATGCTCTGTGCTTATACTCTTGATTTGAATTCTGCAACCACTCCTTAACTTGGTTGTGAAGCTCCTTCATTGCTTCTGCAAAGTCCTCTACACTAGCACTCCTGAATTCATTTCGTTTCGAATATTTCAATTCAGAAACTCCCCTTGGCTGCATTCCATATACAATTTGGAATGGACTCTGCCCTGTGCTTCTATTGATCGAATCATTATAAGAAAATTCTACCTGTGGCAGAATGTGATCCCACTAACTATGGTGTTCAGTCACTAAGCTCCTCAGTAAATCTCCCAAGATTCTGTTTACAACTTCTGTCTACCCATCCATCTGAGGATGATAAGTTGAGCTAAAAGACAAAATTATCCCTAGATTCTTCCATAAATTCCTCCAGAGATGTCCCACAAACTTGGTATCTCAATCTGAAGCTATACTCCTTAGCAAGTCGTGAAGTCTGATGACTTCTTTGAAAAACAGGTTCACAATATGAGTTGCGTCGCTGACTTTCTAGCATGGTATGAAATGTTCCATCTTTGAAAATCTATCGAATACCACAAAGATTGAATCACATCCTCTTTGTTTTCTTGGCAGTCCCAATATGAAATCCATGCTCACTGCATCCCACGGCCTCTCAGGTATGGGTAATGGCTGGTATAACCTTGTGTTCTACCTTTTCCCCTTTGTGTGCTGACAAATACTACATCTATCCACAAATTTCTTAACATCTGTCCTCATTCCTAGCCAAAAATATGAGCCATTCAACTTTGAGAACGTCTTATCATGACCGAAGTGTCTGGCCAATCTTCCACTGTGTTTTTCCTTCAGTAGATTCTCCCTCATGGAGAATTTTGGAATACATAGTTGATTGCCCCTGAATAACAATCCATCTTGGATCATATATTCAGTCCATTGGCTTCTGTCCCTGAGAATTGGATTCTCAGATGCCTCATATGCTTCCTTAAAATCTGGGTCATCCTTGTACATTTATTTGAGGTTATCAAAACCCAAATTTTTGACTCTGAATTCCTGCATAAGCAAACATTTCCTGCTCAAAGCATCAACAACTTTGTTAGCATTTCTAGAAATATGCTTAATCACAAAAGTAAAATTCTGCATGTATTCAACCAATTTTGTATGCTTCTAGTTCAACTTGTCCTGTTGAGTCATGAATTGCAAAGCATGATTGTCACTGTACAAAACAAACTCTTTAGGGACCAAATAATGTCTCTATTTCTTCAGTTCTTGTATGAAAACATAAAATTATTTGTCATATGTTGAGTATTTAATCTTTGCTTCATTCAGTTTTTCGCTGAAGTATGCGACCGACCTATCATCTTGGCTCAAGCCCACTCCAATTGCAAACCCACTAGCGTCACACTTAACCTGGAATGTCTTGCTAAAGTCTGGAAAAAACAGAATCGGTTGCTCCGTGATCTTCTTCTTCAGTAGATTGAAACTCTTCTTTGCTTCCTCTGTCCAATGAAAAGATTTATGTCTTTTCTTCACCGTATCCATCATCGGTGTGCTAATCCCACTAAAATTTCTGATGAATTTCCTGTAGAAATTAGATAAACCATGGAAGCTTCGAACTTCAAACAAACCTTTCGGTGATGGCCAATTCTTAATCGCTTCTATCTTTTCTGGATCCATGTTCAACTCATTTGCAGAGATAACAAAACCCAAATAAATGAGTTATGTCCTCATAAAGGATGATTTCTTCATATTTATCAGCAACTTCTCTTGCTGTAATCTCCTCATCACTGTAGCTAAATGCTTCAAGTGTTCAGCTTCTGTCTTGCTGAAAATCAATATATCATCAAGATATACGATAACGAATTTCCCGATGAACTCCTTCAGGACTTCGTTCATCAATATTATGAAAGTACTAAGTGAATTTGTTAAGCCAAATGGCATAACAAGCCATTCATACATCCCTTCATTCGTCTTGAATGTTGTATTCCATTCGTCACCTTCTCGCATACGAATTTGATGATATCCGCTTTTCAAATCAATCTTTGAAAAGAATCTTTCTCTACTCAAGCAATCCATCAAATCGTCCATCCTTGGCAATGGAACTCTGTATCTGATGGTAATCTTATTGATTGCCCTCGAGTCGGTACACATCCTCAAGCCTCCATCTTTCTTTGGGTTGAACACTGTTGGAACAACACACAGACTCAAGCTCTCTCTAACCAATCCTTTGTCCATTAAATCTTGGACATGTCTCTTGACTTCTTCATTCTCCTATGACATCAATATCTATGCTACTTTGTTTGGTAAATTGGCTCTAGGTATAAGATCAATGTGATGACTTATACTTCTGATTGGTGGCAATGAACAAGGTAGTTCGTCCACCACTATATCAAGAAACTCTTCCAGCAACTTCTGGATTTCCTCCGGTAAGTCATCCACTCTTGTACTGGTCAATACAATTTTAGGCTTCTTGACCATAATAAATTGTGTGTCGTCCTTCTTCTTAATCTCCTTAAGAAGTTCCTTCCCACTCATGAGAAGTACAGTGTTGCTTATTTCTGGTTTCACTTCTTTATCCTTAATTGACAACAACATGTGAGTTCTCCCATTCTTCTCCAGGGTGTATGTGTTCTTTCTCCCATCATGAATCACATTTTTGTCATATTGCCACGGTCTACCCAACAATATATGAAAAACATCCATGGGAATGACATCACATAGTATTTCATCCTTATATCCTCCTATTTTAAATTCAACTAAACATTGTTTAGTGACATTTACCTGATGTCCTTTTTGTAGCCACAAAACTCTGTATGGGCTTGGATGTTCAACAATCTTCAGCTCCAACTTTTCTACCATCTATGTAGAAACGAGATTGTCTGTGCTACCACTATCCACGATGACTTTGCATACCCTATCTTTGGTCTTGCAAGTAGTCCGAAAAAGTTTGTTCCTTTGGGCTGGGTTCTCTGCCTCCTTCTCTGGTGATCAGAGGATCAAATTTTGCTCAAAAATTCAAAGTGCTCGGAATCGCTTCAAATCAAATGAGAGTGTAGGCCTCATCGTTGCGAACCCAATGCAACTTGTTTTGTTTCAAACGAATGTCAGGAGCGAGAGATATTGCGATCTGTTCGAATCATCAAACAGGCAAAAAAAAGGGACGCTGACTGTACAGTCCGTACAGTCCGTATAGGCTGACGTGGCAGAGTTCATAGGCTGACATGGCAGAGGTGATGTGACAGTTTTGGATTGGCTAACAGTTGGGTGAATCATGTTTCGACACGTGGCAGTTTTTGGTTTGTGGTTGGATGCCACGTGGCCCAATCATGGGCCGCCATGTGGCATCATTATATTGGTTTAAAATTATATGGAGTCCATGGGATTCGAACCCCGGACCTCCCCCACCGGTCAAAGCCTTTGCAAAGTCCGCCCTGCCAATGGGCTACGCATTGATCCTTGTTAACTATATGTGTTTGAATGTATTTGAATTAAAGTAATGTTTGTTATGGCGGGGGGTCGGGCCGGGGCTTAGCCCCGAATCGTGGTTCTGTTATGTTAACATGTGACCATACTCCATAACATATGCATAAGAGTTGTATTATAAACGGAGCCCAGCCCCGAGTTTAACACATAACCACAGTTCAAACGCGCGGGGTTTATGTTTAAGCCTCTGGTCACATGACCAATGACATGTGACCTTGCCACGGAGCGCACAGGGAAGTTATGATTTAAACTTAGCCCTTTTGTATTTGCGCCAGCCGTATGGAGGACCCATGCGCCCGAGAGCTTGGCGGTTAGGGGCTGGCGTGCCCATAACCGTCCTACAGTTCGCACCATTGGCGCGGTTGCATTCAGTGTTGGGTTTTTACGCTTTAAATGGTGTGTGTGCTAGGTTGAATGAACAAGGGTGCATTTTGTAGATGCAGAGACAACAAGCTTGAAGGGGAGACTTCAAGGAAGCCTATCTTCTTCGTTTTTGGGCCAAACGAGGTGCTGAAAAAGCCTAGATAGGTGTTTTTGGACGTTCTGAAGCCATTGGAGCAGTCTATTTGACAGTTTGAGCATTGTAAAGCAAATTTTTGAGCACTTTGAGAAAATAATATAAATGATCCATTGGAAGATGGACCAAGAGATGTAGCCCAAGAGAGGGGTGAACTCCTTTATCATTTGATGTGTTATGTGTTTTCTGTTCATTGATTATGCTGTTGTTTTATATGCATCTTGAATGAGTAAATCCTATTAATGATGTGTTGCAAAGTTGATCCATTTTCTCTTAACACATAAACTTTACTTGCAAATAATTTCAAGAATACAAGTCTTCTTCATTTTTAGATCAAGTTGGTATCAGAGCATAGGTTTTGGAAGACTTGATTGTTTGCAAGTGTGTTGTTTTCTAATGCTCACAAGGTTGAAACTCACAAGAGGAGAAGGTCAACTTGTGGAGCCAAGTTCTCATCCTTCAAGGAGGAAGCATATACAATCACCGCAAGTTTCAAGGAGGCATTCACCAAGTANATGTGTTTGAATGTATTTGAATTAAAGTAATGTTTGTTATGGTGGGGGGTCGGGCCGGGGCTTAGCCCCGAATCGTGGTTCTGTTATGTTAACATGTGACCATACTCCATAACATATGCGTGGGAGTTGTATTATAAACAAAGCCCAGCCCCAAGTTTAACACATAACCACAGTTCAAACGCGCGGGGTTTATGTTTAAGCCTCTGGTCACATGACCAATGGCATGTGACCTTGCCACGGAGCGCACGGGGAAGTTATGATTTAAACTTAGCCCTTTTGTATTTGCGCCAGCCGTATGGAGGACCCATGCGCCCGAGAGCTTGGCGGTTAGGGGCTGGCGCGCCCATAACCATCCTACAGTTCGCACCATTGGCGCGGTTGCATTCAGTGTTGGGATTTTACGCTTTAAATGGTGTGTGTGCTAGGTTGAATGAACAAGGGTGCATTTTGTAGATGCAGAGACAACAAGCTTGAAGGGGAGACTTCAAGGAAGCCTATCTTCTTCGTTTTTGGGCCAAACGAGGTGCTGAAAAAGCCTAGCTAGGTGTTTTTGGACGTTCTGAAGCCATTGGAGCAGTCTATTTGACAGTTTGAGCATTGTAAAGCACATTTTTGAGCACTTTGAGAAAATAATATAAATGATCCATTGGAATATGGACCAGGAGATGTAGCCCAAGAGAGGGGTGAACTCCTTTATCATTTGCTGTGTTATGTGTTTTCTGTTCATTGATTATGCTGTTGTTTTATATGCATCTTGAATGAGTAAATCCTATTAATGATGTGTTGCAAAGTTGATCCATTTGCTTTTAACACATAAACTTTACTTGCAAATAATTTGAAGAATACAAGTCTTCTTCATTTTTAGATCAAGTTGGTATCAGAGCATAGGTTTTGGAAGACTTGATTGTTTGCAAGTGTGTTGTTTTCTGATGCTCACAAGGTTGAAACTCACAAGAGGAGAAGGTCAACTTGTGGAGCCAAGTTCTCATCCTTCAAGGAGGAAGCATATACAATCACCGCAAGTTTCAAGGAGGCATTCACCAAGTATGGCTCATGAAGAAAGTCATGAACGTGTTCCTGCAGAAGATGAAGATCTCATAAAGGTTGTCATGGAGATGAGAGAGATGATGAATATCTTGATGGAAAGGAATACATTGTTGCAAGGTGAAGGCTCCAACCCTTCAAATCTTAAGGGAGACAGTGGTGACAAAAATCCAAATGGAATGGAGGGAATGGTGCTTCTCCACCACCCTCTCCTCCATCTTCTTCTTCTTCTTCTACTTGTTCAAGACCTCTTCCGAATTCTCCAAAGGGACATGGTAAAACTCCTTTGCAAATTCCTTCATTAAAGATTGATATTAAATTTGAATTGCCAATATACAATGGAGAAGTTAATGCTGAGAAGTTAGATAATTGGATACGTCAGATTGAGGTATATTGTAGAATACAAAAAATTCAAGATGATGAAACCAAAATTCAGCTTGCTTCATTAAGATTGGATAGTGCAGCACTCATTCGGTGGGAATACAAGACTCAGGAGGACATGAAGAAGCATGGTAAAATCTTAATCTCTTGGAATGATTTTATTGTTGCAATTAAAAAACAATTTTATCAATTGGCATATAAGCAAAAGGCTACTATGGAATGGAAAAATTTTAGACAAGCTAAAGGACAGAATGTGCAAATCTTTACTCAAGAATTTAGGAGAAGAGATTTGGTTTTGGGAGTAGATTTGTCTTCTCAGGAAACTTTACTCAAATATATTGGAGCTTTACATAGTTATTTGAGACATACTATACTCATGTTTAATCCTTCAAATCTAGATGAAGTTTGTGTTCAGGCTACTCATTTTAAAGCAAGAGGAAGGAACGAAACTCATGAGGGTAACAAGAAGCCTTTCAGCCGTGGAAACAAAGGAAAGAAGAAGTTCAAGGGCAATGGCAAGAAGAATGATGTTGTTAAGAAAGAGGGAGAAAAATTCACATGTAAACATTGTTCAAAAGATGGCCATGATGAAGACCATTGTTGGAAACTTCATCCTGAAAGAAGACCCAAAAAGTTTGGCAACGACAACAAAGGGAAGTCAAAGACTGCTGCAACCATTAAACATGATTTAGGTTCTGATTCGGGTGATGAAACAAAGATCACAACCATGGATTATCAAGGTAATGGTTCTATTGCAAGTACTAGTTCTTCAAGTAACAATAATGTCAATGTAACTCAACAAGAAAAAGAGAGAATTGAACTTTTTCACATAAGGGTTGTTTCAAAGCATACTAAGATAGATACTCTATTTGATACTGGATCTCAAGAAAACCTTATTTCTGAAGAAACTGTTAAGAAATTAAAGTTGGAAACAATTCCACGTCCTAAGCCATACCCTCTTGGTTGGATATGTGATAATGCTAAGTTACAAGTAACAAGAAGGTGTAAACTTAGGTTTTCTATCACTCTAAATTTTGTTGATGGGGTAGAGCTT
Organism: Picea mariana; assembly: GCA_032191745.1. Lineage (NCBI taxonomy): Eukaryota > Viridiplantae > Streptophyta > Pinopsida > Pinales > Pinaceae > Picea > Picea mariana. Next base: position 10,072 of record JASDQU010681484.1, read on the forward strand.
GATGTTATTCCATTGGATATATGTGGTATTGTGTTGGGAATCCCATATTTGTACGATAGGAAAGCTATTTTTCATCG
>JASDQU010681484.1:30003-46666 GCA_032191745.1 Picea mariana
TGCAAGTGAAATTTCATGTGTCTTCGAAATGGATCAGTTTGCAAGAACATAGATTTTTAAATGAATTTTGGACTTAAAATTGTAGAAATAACATAGATAAACAACCATCAAATAACACACATAACACGATAAATGATAAAGGAGGTCACTCCTCTATTGGGATACATCTCTTGGTTCAAATTCCAATGGTCCTCTTTCATTAAGTGTTCAATATGTGAAAGCAAAAATTTACAATGCTTAAATGGAAAAAATAACAACTCCAATGGCTTCATAATTGTCAAAATCCCCTGTTTAGGATTTTTCTGCACCCGATTTGGTCAAAAAATGAGAAATTTATCTCTCCTAGAATTGTTTCCTTCTCCTTTAGCCAAATCGTCCTCCAAAACGCACACACAATGCCAAAAACCTGACTCACACACTCATAACCTAGCTCTCTCACATAGTTTGGGATTGTGGACTATTTTGGTGCGTGGCTAGAGGAATTGGTGCCACCCCCCCAAAAATCCTTGTCACATGGGGTTACATGTCCAAGTAATGGGATAACCACCTACCTCTGCTGGTTGGCCCCCAAAACCTCCATGCTCCTGTCCATGTGGCTTGGTGTTGGTGTAGACATGTCCATGGATTGGGGTTAAGGCCCAACCTTTTTTCCGCCAAATTAATTGACCTTCAAACTTAAATTAAAAATGTGCCAATACATGGTAATAAACACATGGTGGGGGGACTAGTGAGTCTAGCATATGCTCTTGTCCATTCACCCAGAGGTCACGTGATCGAACCTAGTGGAGTCCAACCCAAAATTCTAAGGGCCGGTGGGGTGTCATGTGTCAGCCCCTGATTGGGCCATGTGTCACCTTTCCATTGGTCCAAGTCAGCACCCAAATTCCCAGTCAACTGCCTAGTCACCTGCCACTTTCCTTGAAACGTCATTGCCATGTGAACTTTATGGATTCTAATAACTGCACAGTCAACAAAAAATTGTCTTATTTGGGAAAATGGAAAGAACACCATAAATTTTCCATATGGACTCCATTTGATCCCTCTCAAATTGAGTTGGGATCGTGAGGACAAGATCTACACAATGAAATCATTTTCAAGCAATTTCAAACACTTTGATTTTTGAGCATTTTTTTGATACCCTGGATCACAAATATAGACAACCTGTCACTGCCACTAAATCAACCACTGCCACTGTCACTCTATCACTATCAACCTATACCAAAAATATGTCACAACCTATACAAAAAATATGTACCAATAAATTGTACCAACAACCTATATCAACCTACACAAATAACCTATCACCTCAATCTCATCAACCAAATCAGATCTACTCACCAAGACAACTCTCAACCATATGCAAAATATCACCAAGAATTGCATCAACCAAGACTACTCACAAACATCAACAAGATGTACCAAAATCAATATGTTCTTCTAAAAGTATACCAAGTCATATATGTCACATCATCCATAAACCATGTGCCAAAACTATTACACAAATGTCTCCAACGTGATTACCAGCAAGTGACTCTAAAAATGTACCAAGCATGTACCAATCATGTGTCCACAACAAATCAAACTATGCCTAATCAAGATACACCAACATCCCCATGCCATACACCTCATATATGTTCCAACTCATCAACTATATGTTCCAACATGTATCTCAACCATATACCAAAGAAATGTGTCTCAACAATATACCATATCACTCATGATATGTCTCAATCATTCCATAAACCATAACATCATCAACATGTAACCTTCAAAAGATGCATATAAAAATACATGTAACTCTATAAAAGGCCTAGTGTATGTGATAAAAAACCTGTAGACCTTTCTCAACTTCAACAACAAGAGAATAACATCTTCATCAAAATTTACCTTAGTCTCACGGGACTAGTTTTTGTATTACTCGAAAACCATAAATTTCAACAACAATCAATTCATACCTATAATGAAAAAAGGTATGAAAATTATATACAATATTATTCAATGTCTTCTATGCAATTCTTCCAAGTTTCACTGGTTGTAACATCCCAAAAATGGAGTTATAGAAATAATGGCAAACCTTGATGAATTCTGGCTTATTCTAAAGAGTGAACGTGTAAAGCATTCCACACGCAAAATATTTGATATATGGATATGAAACTTTTACAAAACACAATATGGCCTGTACTCTATCCAATGAATTTTGTCTCACTGAATTTGGATATTCTATGAAGATGTTCTGATTGTTTTACCTGGAACACTTGTTTAAAACTACTTTCAGGACTAGTCAAAATCCCTATATTCAGAGAGTGTGTTTCCCAAAATACAATGACCAAGAAGATAAAATTTATACCACATGTACCTTGATATGTCTTCTCAATATCCTCCAATTTTCTCTATCTGAGTCATTCTATAAAAATAGTTATTGTGAAAATGGTGAGATGAATTGTAAATAACATACCTTAGAACACATCATTAAAAGACTTCATCCTCCCTTGCATTTTTGGCCTTCTTTACTTCACCTTCCCTCTGAAATTGTCCTCATATCTCCTTGGTTACTCTAGTCACTTATAGATATTCAATATTCTCAAAATATATGCTAGTAGGAGTCTCTTTCTCTCTTATTTATACTCTCCAAGTGCCTTCCTTTAAGGTTTATCTTCTAACTATTTTACCCAACTTCCATATTTTAGGGCTGACCCACTTTCAACTAATTTACCCACTTGCAACTATTTTACCCATAATTAGTAAACTCACCACTTCTTGTTGCAACTAATTTATTTTTAATTAYTTTYTTACTTCAACAACTTTGCCCATMATTAACTCTTATTTACAACCACTTTAACTAGTCAACCTTCTTGTTATAKCTACTTTACCCATAATTAATTTCTTGTTGCAACCACTTTGACTAGAAAACGTTTTGTTACAACTACTTTACCCATAATCAATTTATTGTTATAACCACTTTGACTAGCAAAATWCTTGATGACTTTCTAATAGCTTCTAAAATARTTAACTTCTTGTTGACCTTCGAGGGGCTTCTAGAATATTCTTGAGGGTCCTCCAAATTCACAAAACCATATCTCCTTAACCATGAGGAATTATGTGGCGTACCACATCTCACAAAAAATGGAACGACGTGAAATATCCATACAAAATAGTCTCACCTGCAAAAACATTGATCTTCATGTCTTAATTCCTTAAACAAACGTGGGTTCCATAATCATACCTTTGGGATACCAGACTTCTCTAAGGGTTGACATCACTGGAAATCAACTATCTAAACCAACTATCCATCAATCTAAACCAACTATCCAACATTCAATATAATCCAATCCAAATTATATCATAATAGATGCCATCGTTGTTTCTCCTCCATCAACACAAGAAAAGTGAAATATTTTAGCAGAGTAAAATACAGTTCAGAGCTCTAGTGAATCTCTAATGGTTATTTCATTAAGAAAAATTCGTGTGGATAACTAGATGATGATGTATTTGCTTGGAGGTGATTATACTATGAATGAAATTAGAGAGGCAGTTGGTGCACAAAATTCTAGTGAATAATTTCTTATGTTGCAACCTCTTGTTGTATAGTTATATGTTCCTTAAAATAGTCATGGACATGTCCACTCTCCTCCCAAAATTGATTTACTAGTTATTGAAGGAGAAAGAACTACTACATTTGTAACTCCACAACAAAGAGGTCAAAAGTGCCAGAATATGGGTCCATCATCCCTACCTAGACTAAGCAGTGTGCAACAAAGAACTCCTAAAAGAATTTAGGTGGATGAAAGTCATCTAACATCACTTGAAGGTAAGTTACCTAACCAAAATATTTGTTATAATTCATATTGTTAGCGTCGGAAGTCACTCCTAGATTGCTTGCAGGAGTAGAGCCCTACACCCATCAGTTTAATGTCACGGTTTGTTTATAAAGGGGTGATCAAATGGAGATAAAGACTCGGGGAGATATCACTCTAACTCAGGGACTGAGTCTAGCATGCATGGGACAAAGGAGGTCTTGATCTAACTTCAACCAGTGGGTTGATTAAAAGATGAACAGATGGAAGACTTATCAAGAAGGGTGAACAAACAGCTTTGGGAAACAGGCTTACAGCAGCTTGCAGAAGAAAGACTCTGAATGAAAGATCCTCTTGGTTCAGGGTCTCAAGAAACTAAAAGGGGACTTGACTGGATCCTCCAATTCCAAGTTACTCAGCGCTGGGAAAATCACAAGAACTTATTAGAAACAACGTAACTTCTACAGTGATCCAACCTATATCATCCTATAACAGCTACAACTCGACTGGATCCTCCAATTCTGAGTTGTTCTAACACAATGTAACAAAGACGTAAAAGAAATTGGCATTCAAAAGACAAGAAATCTCAAAAGTTCATACATAACCAGAGTATCAATGCTTCATTAAATATTTTCAACCGGGAGCTCTGCTCAACCATCGATAGATACAAAATGGTGAAAATGCCTTCATATACTCAAAACAACAACAATAACAGAATTGAGACGATGCATTAAAAGCTTTTCATCTGCATGGCTTCTGACAGTCAACACCTGTAGTCTCTGAATGATCGTGCAGTTTATGGAAGACGCAATCGAACTCATGACAGTTCCATAGTCGAATCGACATGCCTTTAATTCATTGCTGGGATTTCCCATTATGGCGGAGGCGATGTCTAACCACCACCAACTACTTCAATAACTGCTTCATTGGGGTTGAAGATGGTCCATCCAACACGAAACTTCTGCGACGTGGAAGACCTTTAGTGCTGCCACCTGGATCAGCTGAACGACCTGATGGATAGGCGAGGAGGCCAATGTGGGGGATGGGGTGCATAACGAGAGTGGTGGCATCACAACTACGAGGGTGCGATAAGAAGTGATGAGGCATGAGAGGGATGACAGGGGGAAGACACATGGAGAAATACAATAAGTGGAGGGGGCAGGAGATGAGACATAATGGGCGCACTTGCGGTGGGAGGCTAACGTGGAAAAGAGCAAGACACTTGGCAAGTGGTAAGTGGAAGATGAGAGGGGAAAGGGACCATACAGACCAGAAGAGGGGAGATGGACAGATGTCAGAGGATGAGAAGTGGAGGACAGGTAGAAAGATGACATGACAAGAAAGGGGGGCCCCATGTTGATTAAACACAGAAAGGTAGAGGATGCCCGAATTGCCTGTGCGCCATTGATCCGGGCGCTCCAATTGCAGCCGTCAGAGAGATGCATCCTCAATTTTGGACCCCCCCCCTCCGCTTAAAGATAGAAAGGCAGGGGGGGTCCAGAATCACCTTGCACGCCATTGATTTGGGCGCTTTGATCTTGACTGTTGAAGAGGTGCACCCCCGATTCCGGACCCCCCCTCTCCACTTAAAGGTAGAAAGGTGGGGGGGCTCTGGAATCCAATGCGCGCCATTGATCTGGGTGCACGAAATCCTGCCATCCAGAGTTGACTTTCAATTAAACACGGATGCATTTGCATCCCGAACTTAGGACAAGCGGTTTTTCAACCCATTCTTTGCATTCTAACCCCCCTACAAGAAATATTTCTAACATTTGGCTCCATGGGGGATAGAGTCGTCCCTGTGATTCTCTAAGAACACTTTTGTAGATTCAGTGCCTTGCTATTGGGCTATAGAGTCATTTATTAAACTGAAAAAAAAAAACAAAAGCAATATTTACAAGGAAAAAGAGCTGATTGCGGCTCACAAAAAACATTTTTTCAAGAAATGCCCATTTACTGGGCCACTAGAAACTTCTTTGCCTTCCAGATCCTGCAACTTGTAAGTGTTGTTTGAAAATACTTCAAGGATCTTGAAAGGCCCCAACTAGAGGGCATCAAACTTACCGTGCTTGCCCCTGTCCTGTCTGGGTGCGTCCCATTTGAGTATCAGATCACCCTGCTCGAACTCTTTCTTTCTGCTCTTCCTGTCAAAAGCCTGCTTGATCTTTTGCTGATGGTCGTAGGCCCTATCCAAGACTTTTTCTCTGATCTGTTGCACTTCCACCATCTGATGAATCCTTCTGACCATATGGTTAGGTTCTCCTTCAAGGTCCTGGAGGAACTTCGCCATGGATAAGGCGAGCTGAGTAGGGAAAACAGCCTCTGCTCCGTAAATGAGTTGGAAAGGCGAGATGCCCAGGGACCTCTTTGCTGTCACTCGATCAACCCATAGTGAAAATTTGAGCTTTGAATCCCATGTTCTTTTATTATCTTCCAATAATTTTTTAATGAGATTGACCAGGCTTTTATTGGAAGATTCTTCTAGTCCATTCCCCTAAGGATAATATGGAGTAGAGTGAACCAGCGAAATCTCAAACTGTTCACAGAACTGGACCAGAGGCTCAGACCTGAAGGGGGCGGTGTTGTCAGTGACAATCCTACTAGGGTAGCCAAATCTGGCTATGATGTCTTCTAGGAGGCTGGTGATTACTTTGTGAGAAGTGCTCCTGGTGGGAACAACTTCTATCCACTTGGTGAAATAATCCGTCACAGTCAGGATCCATCTGTGCTGGCCACTTGAGGGAGGATGAATTTCTCCAATGAAGTCTAATCCCTACTGCTGAAAAGGTGATGAAACCACCACAGGCTTTAATGGCAGAGATTTGAGCTATTGCTTTCCTGAGAACTTCTGGCATTTGATGCAAGCTCTGATTTCTCTGCAGACATCAGGGAACAAGGTGGGCCAGTAATACCCAGCTCGGAGGATCTTATGGGTTGTGGCCTTCCAGAAATGATGACCCCCACATAGGCCATTGTGGAAATCAAATGTAACCTGCTGGGCCTCTTGCGGGTCCAGGAATTTTAAAAATACCCCTAAAGGGTCCTTCCAGTACAAGGTCTGGTCAATGAGGCAATACCTGACCACCTTGAGCTTTAAAGCCCTCTCCTTGATTTTCTCCATTTCATCAGGAGGCCTCAATTCTTGAATAAAGTACAAGATATCCTTGTACCAGGGACATGCTGCTAATGATAAGGTGGTCTGAGAATTCTTGCCGGATGACTCAGCTTGCTCATTGATGAAGTTAATCCCCAGAGCTTTGCAATTGGATTCAACCAGCACCTTGGCCAAACCCTGCCCCTTTATCAACTTAGTGGGCTTGATCTCCAGATCAAACTCTAGGATCTTGGCGATCCATTTACCTCCTCTTCCATCTATGTCAGGCTGTACAAGAATGTCCTTCAGAGAGGCTGAAGGAACGTATGCAGTGAATTTTGAGTGCAAGACATAGACTCTGAAAGCTTTGAGAGCTTTCACCAGGTCATAGGCCTGCTTCTCCATGATCTCGTACCGGAGTTCTACATATCGCAATGCCTTGTTGTAGAATGAAATAGGTTGCTCTCTCCCTTGATCGTTTTTCTGCAACAAGACTGTTGCTGTTGTATCATAAGAGGCAAAAGAAAAAATCAGGAAATCTTTAGAATAATTAGGAATGATTAGGACAGGTGCCTCAGTCAACGCCTTCTTTATTTGGACAAAATATTTCCTGGGTTCAGCAGTCCATTTCACTTCATTTCCCTTCCTGAGCATGGTTGTGATGTGTTTCACTAACTCAGCAAAATTCGAGATGAATCTCCTCAGAAAATTTATCTTCCCCAAAAAGGCCTGAACCTCCTTCTTAGATCTTGGAAGTGATAAGGTCTGAAGTGCTTCCACCCTACTAGGATCAATCCTTACTCCTTCTGCAGACACTATATGGCCTAATAGCTTCCCTTTCTTCATTGCAAACAGAGATTTCTTGGGATTTAGGGAAAGGCCAAACCTGCGACACTTCGAAAAGACCTTCCTCAGGTGGCAGCAATGTTCTTTGTCAGACTTGGAGAAGACTATTATGTCATCCAGATAGATCACCACAAACTTGTCTTCCTCCCCGATGAAGGCTATGTCCATGGCCTGCTGAAATGTCGCTCCTGCATTCATGAGTCCGAAAGGCATTTTGGCATACATGAATGTGCCCCAAGGAGTGGTGAAGGCTGTTTTTTCTCTGTCCTCAGGCATAACTGATATATGATTGTAGCCAAAGAAGCCATCAATCATGGATATCCTAGATGTGCCAGTGACCCTCTGCAATATGTGTTCCATTTTGGGTAGGGGATAATTGTCTTTTCTGGAGCTTCTGTTCAGGTTCCTGAAATCAACACAGAGTCTGATTTCCCCACTCTTCTTTCTCACCGGGACCAAATTAGCTACCCAATCAGAATATCTCAAGGGGAAAATGATTTGGGCATCCAGCAGCTTCTTTACCTCTTTCTCCATGATAGGCAGCAACATGGGATTTATCTGTCTCAGCTTCTTCTTGAATGGATTAGCCTCTTCTTTTAGTGGGATTTTGTGCTCAATGACTGATGTGTCATACGTCTTGAGGTATTCGTAGGTCCATGCAAACACATCAGCAAACTCCCTCAACAACTTGGTATATTCAATCCTCTACTCCTTGGTCAAACTCTTTGACAGCTTGAAAAATTTAGGCTCCTCCGGTGTGCCAATGTTGCACTCAGCTATGTCACCATCATCACCTGAAACTCTTCCCTTTACCGCCACATCATTCCCATCAAACAATCTCTATAATGGGACCAGTCTCCTTGGAATGTGATTGCTAGGCAACTGAATAATGTCGTGCTTCACTATTTTACCCAGCAACTCACCCCCATCCAGCCTTTCTTTAGAGACAGAATCTTGATCGATATGCAGCTCTGAAAACTCTTCGATAGTCTCCAAGAATTTATTGATCTCAAGATCATCCTCAAACACCTTCCAATGCTTGACATTGTTAGGTATGGAGGGCCTATATTTTACTTCTACATCATACCTAGGCTTGGGCAGCAAGGGTACTTTGAAATTGCTTGCTGATGTAGCCATAGAATCTGCCACTTTGTTCTCTTCTCTTGGGATGAAAGAAATGGTAAATGCTAAGAAGAAACTGTCAATTAGGTCCCATACCTCATTTCTATAACTCCAAATTCGAGGATGCTTATACTGATAAGTACCTCTAATCTGCTGGACTACCAACTCGGCATCTTCGAACACTGCTACCTATTGAATTCCCATTTCCCTTATGGCTCTTAATCCTAGGATAAGAGCTTCATACTCTACCACATTATTGGTGGTTTCGAATTCTAGCTTATATGATAGAGACATGGTCTCCTGAGCAGGTGACACAAAAAACACCCCAGCTCCATCGTCTTCTCGGGAATAGGCTCCATCGAAAAAAAAATCCAGATTGGGGTGATGGAGGGAGGAAATTCAGGAGAAACAGTGGGATGCTTTCTGAGTTTCAGAGGAGGCTCGGGGGCATGGGTGAGCTGCAGTAAACTGGAGCCTAAATCAATTTCCAAGGCAAAGATGGGATGATTGGTAGGGTTGGCTTCATCACTGATTATGTAAACCAGTTGGGCTTCCCTGTATAGTCTTCTATGCTCCCCTCCAAACACTAGGATAGTGGCATATGTGAGGTCCATCTGCAAGGTTCCCCCTAGTCTTTTTATCCAAGATCTTGAAAACAACATACCAATCTTAGGGGGGACATTGGCCACTACAATATCCATGACCACACTTTTCATGGGCAGTTGAAACAAGGTCACAACCATGTCTTTAATGACTCCAAGACACTGGACTCTCCTGGAGTCGAAAGAATAGAGGTCATGATAGGCTCGTGTGACTTCTAGGCCTAACTCTTCCATGGCGGTTTTGGGCATGAGGTTGTGAGAAGCCCCTGAATCCATCAAGCAGTTGTGCCGCACTTTATCATGTATGTTCAAGGATGTGTAGAAGGGAGGAGATGAATCATCTCTATCTTCTACCATGGGACCTAGGACAACTGTTGGATTTTCATCTTGGAGGTTTATGGAGTATGTGGGAGGGTATGAGGATTCAGACTGTAAAATCTCAGAGAAGTATCTTTTAAACTCTTCATGTTTAATTATCTCGGTGTGGGGCACAGGGATTCTGATCTTTTGAATTTCATGTTCGAAATTGAAAGAAGATATAGGCTTTGGAATTTCTCTTATTTCAGGAACATGATTGTGGACAGTGGGAGAGAGGGGTTGAGCCTTCTTACCTCTGTGACCATCTTCTACTTCATTAGCAGGTTTCTCTATTCTAGTGGACTGCTCAGGAATATCAGGTGCTACTGTCTTTTTGTCGGACCTCAGGTTGTACCTGCCTCGGCCGCCGCTAGCTTTGTCTCCTTTGCTCAATTCATTCAGCTGACTATCCATGAGAGACTCCTCGTAAGCTACTTGAGTGAGGTGAGGAAAAGGAGGAGTGTCTTCTACGTAGTGGATTTCAGGATCAAGCTCCTCCGTTTCTCGTTCTTCCTCATCGGCCACCAAATGGTTTTGAAAAGGGGCCTGAACTCTTTGGTCTTCTCTGTCTCTTCCTTTCTCTCTGTGCATAGTCGGGGGAGCAATATTATTTGGCCTCCTGAAACCTCCTTTAACTTCAGTGTTTTGAGGGCCCTTGTACATTTGCTTCCTTTCCACCTTCAATCTCTCCATCTCTTCAGACAAAAACTTTATCATTTTGGTCATTTCATCCATTTGAGGGTGGGGCAACGATGGGCCAGAAGTCGAGGCTTCGGATCTTCCCTTTCTTCTGTCTGCGTCAGCTTTGTTCCTTAGTATGTCAGTTGCTAGTATGTTGGATTCCACTCTATGGTCGCATATTGCATTTGAGCTAAGGATGTGGCTCTTATTTCTCTCAATAAAAGACATAAATCAGGGTCAAATGCACCAGCATAGGAAATTTGGGCAGAGGCCTCTGAAGGTTTTATCTCTGCAGGAATCTTATTATACATTTTATTGAATATTTTGGAGAAGTCAGAGATAGACTCTCCTTCCATTTTCTTCAGAGACCCAAACTCTATCATGTAATACATGAAATCCTTCCTATCTCCCCACTTCCTCAGGAAGACACTATCCAGGGCTTCAATTCCAGCAATAGACCCGGGGGCCAGTCCCCTGAACCATTTCCTCGCCTCACCATCTAGGCTCTAGACAAAGACTCTCATCCAGACATTCTCATTTTCAATGTTTAGGTTGTCTACATAACTGTAGAAAGCAGCCAAGTTCTCTTCTGCAGTTATGTCCCCTTCCCTAGTGAACTTGGGCATGTATTTCAAGTAATCTCCAGTAGGGAGAGGATTCATAGAATGGGGTAGGATTAAAGGAGCATATCCAGCAGCGACTATGGCGTCCATTCTATTTAGAGGGGGATTAACACCAGCCATAGGAACAATGGGTGTGGGAGGACTAGAGGGTGGTGAGATTTGAAACGGAGAGACAGGAGACGAGCTTACAGAGTGGAAGGGGGAATGCGGTGAATTCGGAGAACGGGTTGTTATACTCGGAGGTGTAGAAAGATCTCTTTGTCCAGCTACAGTAACAATAGGAGGAGGTGTGGTGAAACCCTGAGAAGGAGAAAATTCATAGGTACTAGGTTTGAAACAGGGTACCACCTCTGGTGAGAAAGGAGTGACAAGGACTTCTCCTACTAATCCCAGGCCAGAAGGAGAAAAACCAGCAGGAACACTCCCAAAATTTAAAATGAGGGAAACCACGACGAGAGGTAATGTAACATGACGAAACAAGGGGGGAGGGGTTTCTACTGAAACATGCAAATCATCAAAAATACCTGTTTTAGCCCTAGAAGCACCGTCTCCCGAGGATTTACCCTTTCTGATAACCTTCTCTGAGTTTGCTTCAGATGGTGCTAACGGAAACTGTGGATTAGACCTCGTGTGTCTGCCTCTCGAAGCCACAGCTGAAAAGAGTAGGTTCTCCCTAGTGGAGTCATCACAATGGAGTCACTAGGTTCACAGTAGCAATCTTGATAATTCTAATATCTGATGCACCTTCAGAATCAGTTAATCGTTGTCGTTCAATCCCGGGGAAAATATTCAACATCTCCCCGACAGCGTCTCCAGAAATGTTAGCGTCGAAAGTCACTCCTGGATTGCTTGCAGGAGCAGAGCCCGATACCCATCAGTTTAATGTCACAGTTTGTTTATAAATGGGTGATAAAATGGAGATAAAGACTCGAGGAGATATCACTCTAACTCAGGGACTAAGTCTAGCATGCATGGGACAAAGGAGGTCTTGATCTAACTTCAGCCAGTGGGTTGATTAAAAGATGAACAGATGGAAGACTTATCAAGAAGGGTGAACAAATAGCTTTGGGCAACAGGCTTACAGCAGCTTGTAGAAGAAAGACTCTGAATGCAATATCCTCTTGGTTCAAGGTCTCAAGAAACTGAAAGGGGACTTGACTGGATCCTCCAATTCCAAGTTACTCAGCGCTGGGAAAATCACAAGAACTGATTAGAAACGATGTAACTGCTACATTGATCCAACCTACATCATCCTATAACAGCTACAACTCGACTAGATCCTCCAATTCCGATTTGTTTTAACACAGTGTAACAAATACATAAAAGAAACTGGCATTCAAAAGACAAGAAATCTCAAAAGTTCATACATAACCTGAGTATCAATGCTTCATTAAAGATTTTCAACCGGGAGCTCTGCTCAACCATCGATAGATACAAAATGGCGAAAACGCCTTCATATACTCAAAATAACAACAACAACAGAATCGAGACGATGCATTAAAAGCTTTTCATCTGCATGGCTTCTGACAGTCAACACCTGCAGTCTCTGAATGATCGTGCAGTTTATGGCAGATGCAATCGAACTCCTGATAGTTCCATAGGAGAATCAACATTCCTTTAATTCATTGCCGGGATTTCCCACTATGGCGGAGGCGATGTCTAACCACCACCAACTACTTCAATAACTTCTTCATTGGGGTTGAAGATGGTCTGGCCAACTCAACACTTCTACAACGTGGAATACCTTTAGCGCTGCCACCTGGATCATTTGAATGGCCTGATGGATAGGTGGGGAGGCCAACGCGGGGGATGGGGCGCATAACGGGAGTGGTGGCATTACAACTACGAGGGTGCTATAAGAAGTGATGAGGCATGAGAGGGACGACAGGGGGAAGACACAAGGCGAAAGATAATAAGCAGAGGGGGCAGGAGATGAGACATAATGGGTGCACTTGCAGTGGGAAGCTGACGTGGAAAAGAGCGGGACACTTGGTAGGTGGTAAGTGGAAGATGAGAGGGGAAAGGGACCATATGGACCAGAAGAGGGGAGATGGACAGATGTTGGAGGATGAGAAGTGGAGGACAGGTAGCAAGATGAAATGACTAGAAAGGGGGTCCCCACGTTGATTAAACACAGAAAGGCAGAGGATGCTCAAATTTCCTATGCGCCGTTGATCCAGGCACTCCAATTGCAGTCGTCTAAGAGATGCATCCTCGATTATGGATTCCCCCCCTCCGCTTAAAGATAGAAAGGCAGGGGGGGTCTGGAATCACCCTATGCACCGTTGATCCGGGTGCTTTGATCTTGACCGTTGAAGAGGTGCACCCCTGATTCCAGACCCCCCCCCCTCCACTTAAAGGTATAAAGGCGGGGGGGGCTCCAGAATCCAATGCGCGCCGTTGATCTAGGCGCGCGAAATCCTATCGTCCAGAGTTGATTTTCAATTAAACACGGACGCATTTGCGTCCCGAACTTAGGACAAACGGGTTTTCAACCCATTCTTTGCATTCTAACCCCCCTACAAGAAATATTGCTAACACATATAAAGTTATTAAAGAATATTTCAAACTTAAATATGATGTAGTTAAATGCCAATTATGATGTAGTTAAATGCCAATTATTTTTTTCTTTGTTAAAATCTAGGAGTTTGACTGCTATTAGGATAATTTTAGTCATTGAAACAATTAAAATTTCAGAAATAAGTCATCCTATTGTTAGAAAACTTGTGCATTCTTTGCAAAAAATTGGTAAAAAAACTCATTCTAAAGACTGTAATTTAAGGCGACACGGCTTGTCACAATCAATTGTTAGAAAGATCACAAGAAAACATCACTTTCTCAAAAAAACCTCACATATCATGAAATGCAATATCAAAACCCTTCGAAAGTATGGTAATAGATGAGATAGCCTCAACATAAGTGGAAAAATAGATTTGTGGGCCTTCACTATTAAGCTACCTTGTTTTGACATGAAGTTAATTGGAGCAGTTAAGGGACTAGTACAAATTTTTTGGCATGYRAACATTAGGCCTTCTTCCAACAAAAAGGATGTAATAAAATTGAGAAGGGGTTATAGGGACCATGAACCCCACATTAAACATTTTATTGACATGACACAAACATAGTTGTATGACAGATTCAAGAATGTACATAGTGCGGCCAAAATATTTTMAAAAATGCAAGCCTTGGTATGTTCGAATAAACAAAAAGATAAACACRTGTTATTGTCGATACCACATTGACTATGGTTATTATTATGACACATATATCTATATTTTTTTGTATTGCATAACACTCTTGTGAAAAAATTCTAAGTTATATTGATGTCAACATCATCTAGATTTTTTATTGAAAGCATATTGTTTACAAGACTAGAGGTTTTTACATTCTATCAAAATTGTTACTTATATGGGACATGCCCGAGTGAAATGGAATGACATTACTAAGAAAGTGCATCCATGTGAGCGATGAGTATGAATTGGAGAGGAAGGAAGTTGACATGAAAAAATTTAAATATGTCACATGTGATATTGAGGAGGGGAATGAAACAAAAACGACACAGTTGGTGACTTCCCAGGTTGGTAATGAGTACTTAAATGGAATCTAAACATGTAAATTTTCACAGTGAAACATATTGTCGAGAATATTTTGGATCATAATTTTGTGCCTRGTTTTAAAATGTCCAACTTTTTGAGTGGACACTCCACCCATCATCAGGGACAACATAAAGCTCAAAAGTAGGGAGAATAGTTTCAAGGTATGTATTAAATAGGAGGAGAGAAGAAAATGACCGTTAAAATAACAAGGTGAAGATATTTACAAATTAGATGTTGAAGARTAAAAGAGGAGGAAAAATAWTTAAAACTTAAAAATTATAATAATATTTGATGGTGATGGTTAAGATTAGTCAACAAGAACGAGGGTAGGTATTAATTTCCAATTAATAAAGAAGTATTATTATAATATAAATTTATAATGTAGTATAATAATAGAATATCTTAATGTATTATAGTCATGTTTTATGATTCATTATTATAATTTTATTATCATAATGTGATAATGAGAAGGATAATAAAAGCTTAAAGAAAGAAAGGGTTAATATAATATAAGATATTATATAGTGTAATATGTTATGGATCAACTAAGAATCAAATGTGGAAGGGGTTGTATATTTTAACCTTGTACAATTATTTACTACAAACATATTTTCAATAAAAGAACATAAAAGTTACAATGGAAAATACACACATTCAACAGAGAGTTTTCCCCTGGAAACCCAAACTGGGAAAACCAACATATTCCATATTCATTCACATCGTACATTGTTTACAATACAATATACATATAGTATATCATAGCATCCAAAACCCTAATCCAATAACCCATATTATTAAACAACCATAATTCCTTAACCATATATAGAAAACCATCGGTGAAAACCATGTGCCGAAATACTGCACAAAAATGGACACAAAAAAACTCGTCCCCCCTCTTATCCCCTCTGCACGCTCGATGCAATGTAGACACAAATTATAACCATGAAAATAATATAACGCATACCCAAGATTCTCCCACTTGTTTTTTTCTTTGCATACATGGGGTTAAAAGGTTAGATAGTCAACAATCCAAGGCAAAAATGCCCATAGATCCTCTACACCAAGATAACTTCTCAGTTCTCACAGATTTTGTTAATGAATCTAAAAAATTATTCAAAGTGTCCACCTTCATTAGAAACACCTTCTTTTCTTCAACCATGTCTCTCACAAAGTGATATTAAACATCAATATGCTTTGTCTTTGAATGATAAGTTGGGTTATTCACTAGAAAAATTGCACTCTGACTATCACAATCTATCCTTACAGCTTGTTGTGCCAACCCAATACCTGAAAACAATATTTGTAACCATAATTATTCCTTTCTTGCATGAGTGGCTGCCATGTATTCATCTTATGTAGTTCAAAGTGCCACTACATATTGTATTTTGCTCATCCAATTGATTTCTCCTCCAAACAGGTTAAACACATACCTGCTTGTAGATCTTGTATGATCCATATCTCCAACCCAATATGCATCCAAAAAGACATGTATGTTCAAAACTATGTCCAAACCTGGTCTTTCTTGGTAGCACAATCCATAACTACTAGTGTCACGCAAATACCTGAAAACTCTCTTTACTTTTTTCTAATGTTCCTTCCCTATTTTTGACATATACCCACTCAAAAATCCCACTGCATGTGCAATGATTGGTCTAATATAGACCATTTCATACATCAAACTTCCAACTGCACTCACATATGGAACATGAGACATTTCCTCCTCCTCTTACTGTGTCTTGGGACATGGATCCACATATAACTTTACACCTACAAGTATAGTGATCATGACCAGGTTACATGTCTGCATATTAAACATCTCCAATATGGTCTTGACATGTTTTCTCTGATTTAACCAAAGTTTGCTATTTTCCCAATCTCTTTTAATTTCCATTCCCAAAATGAAATTTGCAGCACCAAGATCCTTCATTTCAAATTTAGAGGACAATTG
>JASDQU010681484.1:66382-79053 GCA_032191745.1 Picea mariana
TTGTGCTTAAACCTAGCTCAGGGAAGGAGGATCTGGTAGAGTGCACGCAGATCTACTGTCCTATGCAGAGTGGGTTCTGAGGCTTTGTGCATGTAAGGATATTGACAGAAGATAATAAAGAAGAAGAAGAGTTGGTGGACGTAGCCCCAGGATGGGGGTGAACCACGTATATCATGTGTTATGGTTGCTTTGTGCATTATGGTTGTTTTATTTCTCGTATGATTTATTCTTAGTATAGTAATGCATGTTTAGATGTATCTGATACACTATCTTAGTGCTTGGTGATGTAAATAAGTACCAGATGTGATCTATTTTGATGTGCTTAATGCTTGAATGTGTTGGATCTTGTTGAATACTATGTTCCACTGTAATTAGGGTTCATCTACGTTGTAGACAAAGGATAAGTACTAATGAATGACAACTACTAAGTGCTCTATTAAGGTGTTGTAATCACATATCTATGTCCCATCTAGGTTGCAGACATCTTAGTCCCGCAACCACCCCTATGTCTACCTCGGGTGAGACTTCATCTACTTCGCAGGTGTTTCCGAAAGGGCCAATAGTTAGGGTTTTGTTGGTGCATTGTTGAAGCGTTGAACCTTGGGTCTACCCCTGTGCCAACAAGTCTTTAAATCGACTCCACATTCATGGTGAATAGAAATTTTATCTCCTCCTTGATGTCTTAGTTTTTCACATGGTCATTGGGTCCTTATCAACGAGAAACAAGACCATCATAATGGATATAACATACAACACTAAATCATGAAATACATTAGTAGTGTAGATATAGCTACATAATATCACTTACGAGCACCAATCCAGATGAAATAAAAGGGAAATTTGTTCATCACTGTCCAGATCTGTATAGAAATTGTCCATGATGAGCAACACCTCAACATTTAAAAACCTGGGTGACTAAAACACTTTATTTTCCTTGGTTCACCACACAACCTTTGTAATAAATTGTGCATATACATTACAAACTGCAATATTTGACAAGTATAACATTCATCACAACTTATGTGTTAACTCCAGGTGCTATTTGATATTGCAATGAATTTTAACAATGATTTAAAATAGTGCCCATAAAACATCAATGAAAGAAAGTTGTTACTCCTTAGACATCTACATACTTGGCGTTGAATCCGTTTGACTTCATCCTTTGGTGTTCCATTCGTCTTCACAACAACTTCTTAATGTTTGTTATCCACCAATAATTTTCAGGATGTGAAGTTTTTATGCAGATCATCTCTATTTCAATGAGGTGTCCAATCATTGTCTTTGCAGGAGCTAAGCCTTCATATAAAAATTTCCCTTCATCAAGATGCCTTGAGAGTACCAAAAATCTTTCCATATCAAGTACCTTACATTTATGAGAAATCTTAATTAACTCATCATAAATAATTTTTCTTCGAACAAGAACTTAACCTTAGGTAAGACCATGTATTTCTCGGGCCAAATGCCTTACCACAAATATTTGCAACGGTTCCCCCACAAAATGACAGTGGATAAAATGAAAAAAAAACTTCCTTTTGGGCTCGTGCCTGTGTATTGCGCATTGGGTAGTTGTGTTTCCTCCTTCGTGGATTAGTGGCAATCTTCAATGTTGAATTGTATTCGATTTCGGTGAGTTTTGTGGGTGGTTTCAATTCATACCATTCATTCCCCCGAAATAAATCATGAGCTGCCACGTACCCTGGTGTCTTTACCACTATTTTTATTTCTGGCTGCTTTAGAAAAATAATTTTTGGTTACTTTCACTCCCTGAATGAATATACACCATTGATTACATCGGTAATTGTGATCTGAGCATATTAGACTACATGTGAGAAACAACCTTCTGATTTATATGCCATCTGGTTTTTCTTCACGTCCACCTCCTTAAAACATAGACATCATTTCAACACCTGTGAACTTGTTCTTCAAATGAAAACACACAGTCAATGAGTTCCTGGGAAAAATCTTCGTTATTCACAGTAACCCAAGCGTGTGTGACCATCTTAAAGCAGCGATAGTCCTTACTGGAATCAAGTATCCCAATGGTATGATGCAATATATGTTTGGTCTTATAATGATTGGAATCAGGCCCTCTGATGATATAGATATGCAGGCTTCCCGTGGCTTGCACTTGATGTTGTCGATGTTTGGATGCTAGTGTGCAAATGAGCTTTGATATCCATGTGCATCCTCCATTGTACACCTACAAATCTCAGTCGAATGACAAACTTGGATGATGATGTGAGAGTAATTTGTTTTTTTTGATCCGAAATAAATCAACCCTTACGAGGTCCCTGGAGTTCTGAACAATGTGTCCAGGCTTACTGTCACTACCATCCATAATGAACATTTCACTTCCATATTAGTGCATATGAATCCATGGCATGTATTCTCAACTCATCATATTTAACGCCTAGCGTCGATCTCCTAATATTCAAAATTCCACCTGTCCCATGTTGTGGACTGATCTTTCACTATGATTGTACATTTATCTTCCCGTGTAGCTGATTTATTGACAGCAGGATCTAGACTCTTTTTCTTTGAAAATAAATGTGTTGGATCATGTTGTCATTGATGCCAATGCTTTGATTATTTGGGAGATTGTTGGATCATATGTCATTGATGTAAATGGTTTGGTTTGATTGATTTCATTGATTGATGTCAAGTAATTGATTGATTGATGATTGATGAACAATGAATATGCCTTGATGAGAATGATATATGTCCAAGTGGAAACTAATTGATAAAGATGGATCATTGATATGATGCATTGATGAAGATGGATCGATGAGTTGTCATTGATACATGATGCATAGTTTATATATATAATACAGTGATGAATTTATGCAAAGATGAATCATTATTGTCTTATCATGGTTGATAAGGTGCACAAATGTATGGACTCCAAAGTGGTCCCCTTATGGTGAAATCCCTCACGGGAAGACGCTTTACGGATTGAGGTATCCTAGGAGAATGGTTGGAGGACCCATGCTTGTATGTAGAATAATGAGATGAAGATCAATGAAGTTGTTGGTGAAACTATCCTATATGGATAGTGATTTTCATGCCATTTCCATTCGTATGTGGAATCTCACATAACTCCTCATGGTTTGAGAGTTATGGCCTTATGAAGTTGGAGGATCCCCATATGAAGGCTTGAATCCCCAAAAGGTCAAAGAAGTCAGAGTGCTTGAAAAGAAGAAATCATTATTTAAATGATAAAGTAAAGTGAAAAAATCAAGAAAGATTATTTAAATGATAAAATGAAGTGACAAAATCAATAAGGAATATTTAAATGATAAAGTATTGGAGAACTTTCTGTTCATGGAAAGTGGTTAACCCTAAAATAAGGAAAATAGGTTAAGTGACTGTTGACGGGCAAAATTGACTGCTCGTCAACTAGAGGAGTGAATCTGGTCCAGGGTTGTCTAAATAATCCAAGTCATTTGGATTGATCCACTACGACGGGTTTAGCGGCTCCGTTAGCTGATCTAAGTCCTACGAAAGTGAAAACACAAAAATTAAAGAAACTAACTAAAAAAAAAACAGCTGCTGAAAATTATATACACATCTAATATATTCATAGTTTGCTAACTAATATAAAAATAGTAATTCTACTTATTAAATGTACAGTGTATCGATATGATTAAATCTCTATTGTATGTACGTTATTCACAAAATGCAAATTTTAATCGAAATCTGCAAAATCATATATGAATTGACTTATGACAGCGAAGCTAGTGTTTTCAATTTTTTATAACTTTTATAAACAGGAAATGAAATAGCAACTATCTAGTTGAGAAATGAAAATAACAATCTATACAATGTGTCTAAACTACAGAAAATTATTATATTAATTAGACTAATAGAATGCTACTAGCAAACTAACCTGTACTCGCATATCCTATGTGTCCTGTGCATAGGATCTACATTTGTTGTTTGATGAGGCCAACCCACACCAGATTTTCCCAATGCTTCTCGTAAATGCGAAGTAGTAACGCTTTGAATGCTAATGGAAGAACAAGTAAGATATGTAGCAACAACAATTTATCATTTGACAAACAATCATATTAAGATAAATCTGAGTATGAAAATTTGCATATTACTGTTCATTGAATAAAGAAGATCAACCTTCTAATCATCAAACGTGAACAGATTGATTGTTGTATATAAAATGAGAAACATAAAATATGGACACTATATACATCATATCACATCAACCTGTAACAAATTATGATATCTAAAGTAGTCAAAATTTGATTACAAATCGAAATGAGCAAAAATTGAACAAAAAATGATATATTGAAGCTAAAGTTGTGCAAATATCCACTTTCATTCAAGTCTATGTATCAAAAATCCATAGTTTCTGCTCGCAGGCAGTAATGGATCTTAGTTTACAAAATAATACATTTATAAAGGCCACAGGATCAAAACATTTCTCGTGGAAATCATCAAATGGGTTCCAAAAATTATGGGGAATACAATCTCCCAAATTCCCATTGTTATCCAAAATTGACATCCTAATCTAAAACCATGTAAAGAAATAGCATGTTCAGAGATGCCACTAGTGATCCAATCTCCTTTAGAATTCATATGTACCTATAAATGTACAAGAATACATGATTTCAGATTGCATTTTAGTTATAAAATCAAAGAATTCGAATTTTAGTAACTACGTACAAAATCTCATGATTTTGTAGCTAGTTATTATTATAAACAGAATCGTATTTTACCACTTCAATCAAAACAGAATTAGATGCAATTTGAGCAAACAAATCTTGTATGCTAATTAAAAAAAAAACAAAATCATCTTAAAATTACTTTTAAAATACCATACCTCGGATTCAGGGATTCGTTTTAATCAAGCTATTTTCGAATTCACAATAGCAGTGGGCGCCTATACATTCTTAAAGACAACAGAACCTGTGGTCTTCTGTCTTTTATCATTAGCTTGAGCTACATTTTGCAATATATCATTCTCCTTAGTTATCACATTCACTGGGTCCTCCAAGGACTTGATCCGAGATTGGAGCAAACGGATGTCCCTATAATATCGGTCGAGACACGACTAACATTCGTTGCACTGTGGTTGAATAGGCTGTGTATTCAAAGGTGAGGAACTTCTTATTTGACCTGTAGGTTCTCTGCCGAGTTTGTTCCCAGGGAAGTTGGAGTTGTCTCTAAGACACGATGGGAGGTTCGTCACATAGTCATAGGGCTTAACTGAGCAAAGTTCGTGTGAGTATGGATACTCTTCAGTTAGAAACCGTTCGATTTCAGAATCAGAATCTTCACTTAACAGAATTGGTTTTTGGTCTGTGTTTTCTTTAGGTTTATTATGAGCAAACCGTGAAACCCAGCGCACAACCTTTTTACCCTTGTAGTTGATATCACTGTTACCTTTACCTTTTTTCTTTGCATAATTTTTAACAGGCTTACCACCATTTTTTGGACATGAATCAGGCAGGTTGTCAGCTTGGTTAGTGTTCGGGTAGGTTGAAGGTTCAATAGAGGGAAAGAGCGAAGGAGGGGGAATGACAGGCCCGACAAGGGTTTCTGTAACAACAGATTTGTCAACTTGTCCTATTTCAGGACTAGCAAAACCATTCCTCAACAGGAAGGCATCCCAACAATCACCATTCAACTTCAAATAATGAACCATAATAATTTTAATTAAACACTGGTGGAACAGGCTGGAGTCGTCTTTCTCCCTTTTGAAACGTTTAGCCATTTTGTATAAACTCTGAAGGAGAAAATATGGCATGTTTAAGGGAAAATCGATGAAACTCATGAGCAACCGCAAGTGGCATAAGAAAACTAAACCATATCTATCCTCACAGGTAACGAACTGCTTAACAATAGCTAGCAAATCGTGCCATCTAGGTTTTAGAGCTATAACGGGCATACCTTTGTCGCATCTGTTAATCTTCATTGAGGTAAACAACAGTGACCAGGGAACTTCGTCAACCTTAGAGTTTTTAAACCATTTTTGTCCCACGGCTGGCAAACCAGTGGCTGAACTCATGAAATCTTCATTTAACTCGAGCTGGACGTTCCCAATTTTGTCTCTGCAACCATCGAACGTTAGCGCAAATTATTGAGCCACAACCAAATTGAAACCCTCAAACTTCTCAATAAAGACCCTCCAACCGTTTCTCTCTAAATCCTCTCAGGCATTATCAAACAATAACAGAGTCTGGACACCATGGGGTTCAATTCGCACTACAGGGGCCATGGCTAGCAGCACAAAACCGACAGGGTATTCGGCGATAGGGTTTGACAGGATAGACACAGAACCATTGTCCCAAAATTTCCCCAACACAATGCGAAAGCAACTCGAAATGAAAGGGTAGAGCGTTAATGCTATGCGTGCAAGGATAGTGGTGTAAATCGAGGCCATGCAAGAAAATCATATCGGGTTGTACTTGAAACGGTGCCTTGGTGTAATGGTGCATTCAAATCACAACAGTGCATATCGAAAATAAATTTGATCAACATGTCAAATGAACCATTACATACCCATGATGTGACCCAAAGATCAATGTGTCAAACAAACCATTGTGTCAAAGATTTTATAAATCAACACCATATTAACAATAGTCAAATGCATAAATGTTTGGTGTTTCAATAAATATGTAACCAGTGGTGTGTTTGAGGTCAAGGAGTTATAACCATGTAAACAAGTAGGTTCATGATAAACCAAATGATCATTAATCCTTTGATGTAATCAACATGAATTCTAACTGTGGGTTTTCGCGCTTGCAGTAGTGAAAACGAAAATGAAAATCAGGCATGCAAAATGTGAAGAATAATGATATCATTTAAACAGTTGCGACAATTAATGAGGGTTTAAAAACCTTGTGTAGGCATCTCGTAAAAAAAGATAGAGATTAATATGGCTTCCAACAATGGCAACACACTGGTAGAAGTAGTTATCTCTGCCAAACGAACAAGTCCAGATTAGGATAATGAGAAAAAATCCAACTCGAAAAACAACCAGAAAACTGTTTGAACATCATTATCAACTATAAAAATTCCAGTTTCAGATTGCTTGTTTTTTTAAAAGATGAAAACTAATGACAATCTTAACAAAAGCGAGTCACGATATTAAGGTTAAAATCTTCAATACTGTTGATAGAGCCACTACTGCCAGCAGGCGTCCATAGCCTCGACAGGGATACCATTTAACCCACTCTAATGTTTGTATCCTGCCAAGAAGTTCCAGATCAGAACAAAGGACATTTAAGGTCAAAAGATTCCATATCTGAGAATTTTCATATACCTGACATTGCTTCGCTGCCAGCAGGCCTATTCAGTACCCCGACGAAGTTATCTTGGTGTCATGCATGCATTTACCCGCTACCATTAGACCTGTTCAGTATCCCGGCAGGTTTACAAGCACTTCCCACAACTCTTTAATGATTTATTTAGTTTTAAAGATATTTAACCGAGCGGGGTGATGTTGAAAATCATGATAATTTGGACATATTTTAATAAATTACAGACCTTGAGAGAATTTTTTACTGTCCTTCATTAAGATCTAGAGATGGTTTATTGATAAACCAACCTTCGAAGGTGGGGAGACATCTCTGAGTTGTTCTCTTAAGGAACAGGGACAACGTAAGAAGAAATGGATGATCATGAAAAGCTTCAATTACAGATTGAAATCAAGAAACTCTTTTCAAACAACAAGCCTTCTTTAACATGGCTACAATCTTCACAAAAATATCATAATTGATGTTTAAACAACCTTCAACAATTATTTCAAAGGAGAAAATTTTTTTGTTCTCTTTGTCTGAACATTTCATGATGCAGGTATATGTATTTGAAAAATAAAAACCGGTAATCATAAGGGAAAAATCCAAACCAAAACAACAAAGAAAAATGAAAAGAAAACAAAGGAAAAATATTTACACAGTGTACACGGGGTTGTTATCAAGTGAAATACCTTTTTAGAGCTTGGCCATTCACCAGATAGGTGTCTGGATGTCCCTCTAGACTCTATAATCTGAAAGAGCTGGGACCCAATTTCTCAGCAATAAAAAACGGGTCCTAGCCATAAGTTCTGAAACTTCGTATGCTCTCCCTTTCCCTCATGTGGTTTGTCCCATTTTAGGACAAGGTCACCTACTTCAAAGTTTCTGTCAGAGGCAGAGTTGGAATCAAAATAGATTTTAACCACAAGTTGATGCTGATCCAACTTCCGTTTCGCTTGAGCCTTCACTTCCTCTAATTTTAACAATGCGTTAATTCGATTCTCCAAAGGGGGGCAGTCCTCTTCTTGTATTTTTTGTGATAGCTGTAGTGAGGGAAGAAAAATATGTGGTGGTAGAATTGCCTCTCTATCGTAGACGAGAAAGAAGGGAGAGTTACCCACAGCAGTTTTCGGAGTCACTCTATCAGCCCAGATTGCGTTTAATAGTGCATTATGCCAATTTTTATGGTTTTCAAATACCGTTCTCTTGATAATTTTAATCAGATTTTTATTAGTTGATTCTTCCAATCCGTTACCTTGAGGGTAATAGCTGGCAGAATATTTTAATTTAATTCCTTTTTCCAGAGTGAAATTACTCATTTCAAGAGACAAAAAATAGGAAGCGTTATCGAATACTAAACAGTCAGGGATACCAGAACGAGTAATAATATTTGAATTCAAAAAGGCAATTACCTGACTGGTATTTACAGCTTTTAATGGGGTAGCTTTGGACCACCTAGTGAAGTAATCCATGGCTGTTATGATAAACTTATGCTGCTGTGAGGATGGTGGATTGATCGGGCCTATAATATCAAGACCCACTGCTGAAAAGGGGACTCTACTGAAACAGGTTGCTGAGGGAAGGCTGGTTTCTGTATCCGTCCGAACGCTTTTTGAAAAACAACACACTTGCAACACAAGACATGAGCATATTTAAAAAGTGTAGGCTAGTAATAACCTGCTCTTAATACTTTATAGGCAATGGTATCCCCGCCAAAATTCCCACAAGCTTCTCCTGCATGCAATTCAAATAAGACCTTTTCTGCTTCATCTTTCTCAAGACAACGCATTAGTACTCCATCAGAATTTTGACGAAACATAATACCATTTATCAACTGAAAGGAGGCAGATTTCAATCTTAGCACTCTTATTTTTGTGGGATCTAGGTGATGGGGGGCTGACCCATCTTCAAGACAGAATTTTATATCATCATTCCAGGGACTAACAGGGTTTTGTGTACAACAGATTAAATTTTGGTAGTGTTGTCCTGGGTTTGACATATCATTTTCCTCTTCCTGTCCTGCCACTGATTTAGAAACTAAATTTCATAGCCCTTGACCTATGACTATTTGTGCTGGGGTGATTTCTATGTCATACCCTTGTAAGGAGGTGACCCATCTCGCCCTCTTTTCGCCTAGTTCTTTCTGTACTAACAGATTTCTGACGGTCGGGTAAGGAACGATGATTTTTGTCCTAGATTTCAAAAGATAAGATCGGAAGTGATTTACTTCTTTAAAAACAACATAAGCTTACTAATCTACTACTGGGTAGTTAAGTTCTGTGCCTTTGAAGGCTGAGCTCATAAAGGCAATTGGGACTTCATTGTTTTCAGCATTCTTTTGAGTTCGGACAACAGCGTAGGAGCGGTCAAAAGCAAATGTGTAGAGAGTGAAGTCCTGCGAAAAGTCAGGGCTCATCAGAGAAGGAGCGTCTATTATGGCCATTTTTATTGAATTAAAATATTGGTTTTCTTAGGGTCCCCAATGATATTGTACGTCCTTTCTAATTAAGTTTTGTAAAGGTCTCACCATTTTTGAAAAATTGGGGACGAATCTCCTGACAAAGTTTATTTGGACTAAGAAAGACTGCATAGACTTTTTTGATGAGGGAGGGGGGAGTTTCGAGATGACTTGAGTCCTTTCGGGGTCGATAATCATCCCTTCACTTGATAAAATAAATCCTAAGAGCTTACCTTGTTCTACTGAGAAGATAGATTTTTTAGGATTCAAGGAAATGTCGTACTTACGACATTGTTGTAGAACAGATCTTAAATGAGCTAGATGATCAACTTTGTTTTTAGAGAATACAGTAACGTCATCTAGGTAAACTACGACAGATTGATTGATTAATCCTCGGAAAGTGATATCCATCGCTCTCTGGAAAGTGGCACCAACATTAATGAGTCCAAAGGGCATTTTTCTATAAGCGTAGGTGCCCCATGGAGTGCGAAAGGTAGTTTTAAGTTGGTCTGGAGGAGACATCAGGACTTGGTTATACCCTGAAAAACCATCTAATAAGGATAATATTTCAGAGCTAGATACCTATTGAAGAATCTGTTCCCTGGTTGGGACATGGTAGTTGTCTTTATCAGACGCTCGATTAAGATTTCAGAAATCGACGCATAGTTGGATTTCACCACTCTTCTTTCGAACAGGGACAAGATTAGAGACCCATTTCGTGTGCCTAACTGGGAATATTATCTTAGTGTTCAGGATTTTATTTAATTCCTTTTTGATGGTCGGTTCGAGCTTTGGGTGAATTTTCCTTAACTTTTGTTGAAAAGGTAAGGTTTGGGGTTTCATAGGAATAACATGTTGTATGATGTTGGGATCAAAGGTTTTTAGGTCGTTGTACGTCCAAGAAAAAACATCTTTGAATTCCTTAAACAATTTAATAAATGTCGCTTTCTCTTGTTCAGAACACCCCACCCCTAAATTAATGCACTGTGGATTGTCTTTAGTTCCCAAGTTTACTTTTTCATACGTTAAAGAGGAACTATTTGTTTTACAGTTCACTGACTTTTTAAATTTGTCTTGAAGATCATAAAATTTTTCTAATCTAACTATAGATTTAGGGATAGAATTTACCATGTCTTATGAAGATTTAGGAGATCTTGGATCTGGTATTACCATGAAGTCACGGAGATTCTCGTCATGAGTACATTCGTCGATCATTGCGCCTTGGAAAGTTTCTTCCATATGCAGGAAACTAATAATTTGTTGATCATCATCGAAGACTCTCCAATTCATGATGTTGTCAGGGATGGATGGCCTGAACAACAGTTTGACGAAGAATGCATTCGGGGACAATCCTTCTGCAGAAAAGAGTTTCAAAGCTACATTAGCTAACAAATCATCTTCCGAATTATTCAATCTAGGAATAGAATTTATGTTAAAAGAAGAAAAATTATTCATCAAATTCCATACCTCAGATTGGTAGCTTTTAAGATATAGAGATAAACAGTGGACAAAATTTTTTACCTGTCTAACCACGATTTCTGAATTGCCAAAGACAGTCAAATTTTGAGCATTCATATCTAATGCTTTTCTGAGGCCTTGAAATAAAGCCTCATATTCTGCTGTGTTGTTTGTACATTCAAACTCTAACCTGCATGTAATCAGGGTTTTGTTACCTGCTGGGTCAATAATCACACATCCTGCACCAACATCTTCCATACAAAGAAGATTATCAAGGAAGACCCTACAAAAGTAGAGCTATCCCCATGAATGCCGAATATCAACAGATGTGTGCAGAAGAGATTGAAGGTTTACTAAAAAAGGATTTAATCAGAGAATCAACCAGCCCCTGGAATTGCTATGGGTTTTATGTAAAAAAACACTCAGAACAAATTAGAGGGGTCCCTAGACTGGTTGTTAACTATAAGCCTCTAAATAAAGTGCTAGCAGATGATACATACCCTATACCAAACAAAAGCAATCTTGTCACAAGAATTGCAGGAGCCAAAATCTTCTCCAAGTTTGATCTAAAATCAGGGTTTTGGCAGGTAGCAATACATGAGAAAGACAAATTCAAAACTGCTTTTAATGTTCCTGCTAGACACTATGAGTGGAATGTGATGCCCGTTGGGCTAAAAAATGCACCTGCAAAATTTCAAAGAGTCATGGATGATACTCTCAAGCCATATTTTGATTGGATTATTGTCTATATAGATGATATTCTCGTCTTCTCTTCTTCTTTAGAAAAACATTTCAAGCACTTGAGAATCCTTCTGCAAGTCATTAAAAAAGATGGTCTTGTTTTGTCAAAGAAAAAGATTGAACTATTCCAAACACAGGTTAAGTTTCTTGGTCATACTATAAAAAATGGCCAGATTACTTTGCAAACCCATGCTATTGAGTTTGCTGATAAATTTCCTGACAAGATTCTTGACAAAACCCAGCTACAAAGGTTCTTAGGAAGCCTAAACTATATTAGCCATTTTTATAAAAATTGTGCTCAAGACAGAAAAATTCTAAATGACAGACTTAAAAAGGATCCAACACCGTGGATAGAACAACATACTTAGGCAGTGAGAAATATTAAGGCAAAAGTCAAGCATCTGCCTATCCTCCATATTTCTAATGACAATCTTTTAAAGATTGTTGAAACTGATGCCAGTAATCTAGGGTGGGGAGTTGTGCTTAAACAGGTAAATCAGAAGAAAGAAGAAGTAATCCAATTTGCTTCTGGATTATGGCAAGCCGCAGAGAAAAATTATTCTACTCTGGATAAAGAAATAAAGGCTGCTCTGAATGCCATCCAAAAATTTGAAATGTACTTGATCTATAAAAAGTTCATTTTAAGAACTGATGCTGCCGCGATGAACAAAGTCCTTAACAAAGATCTGAAAACCTCAGGTGATCATAAATTTGCTAGATGGCAGGCTCTTTTCAGTAACTTTGATTTTTCTATAGAACAT